>JAWMRA010000146.1:18111253-18133874 GCA_035584735.1 Pseudotriccus pelzelni | reverse complement strand
ACATCCCCATCACCCCGCACCCCCCCCCCCCCAGATCCCATTTCACTGCCCACTCAGAGAACTGGATGGGGTGTAGATTGCATTGGACTCCAGCTAATTTTTTTCCCCCCCAGTTTAATAAAAGGTAGCCTCAAAAACCCATTCTCACCCACAAATGCCACACATAGCCAGCAGTGTGATCTGGCAGGGGTACTGCTTCCCTACAAGGCAGCCCGTCCAAATATTTCATTAAGGTCAGATCAGTCCTTATGCTCCCTGACAACAATCCTGTGGTGAGGAAGACTGACCTTGGCCATATTTTTACTTGATTTTGGTTGTTTTGTCCATTTTCATAGGGCTTTCTAACTTGGCAGTAACTTTGGGAGCTCTGGGTTGCATTTAACAGATTGAAGGCAAAAAGCCCATTTGCTAAACAAGGATAATGTCTTTTAATATTAAAGCCACTGATAAAAAAAGTGAAATGCTATAAATAATAGGAGTCATATGAGCCAAAGGAAAGCACAGGGTCCTTGAAGGTGCCCTGATGTTCAGCATTCCAGAGTTTTCCCACCAGTTCTGCCACTGCTGTGTATTATTCATCAGTTTCCCTCAGCTGTAAAACAGAGAAAGTGGTTCTCATGCTACAAAACTGTTCTGTATTTAATAGGTTGCTGGGTTTAAAACGCTTTTAACTTGTAAGCCATGTATATCCACCACTGAGGCACTCTCAGTTTTAAATAGACAATAACTGACATTGGTTTAAGGTGTGACAATTTCCATTGGCACTTTAGACAAACCAAACCAGCAAAGGCAGCAAGGCCTGGAGGGTAACCAAGAGCTGGTAGCACGAACACTATTAGGAACAAGCATCCAGTCTCAGCTACACTGTTAAAATAGAAGGTTTCTTTGAGAACAAATGGTCTTATCAAGCACAGGAGAATATAGTTGTGTGGCTAAAATTCCCATGGATCCTTCACCTTGCTCAGACAAATGACCACTCGTGCTTCTGAAAGACCTTCCAAGGACCTGCTCGAGTGCTGAAACATTTTCCATTCACCTGAGGAGGGCAACGGAAGAGGAACAGCTCCAGACAAGATGCTTTTGAGCGTTAGAACATGCCTTCCAAAAACACTGGAGCTGTGCTCATCCTTTCCTATGAGTGGGAGCACAGGCTGCAGCCCCAGGATGTCCTCACCCAGTGACCCTGTTCTTTCCATGCTGTCTGTGATCTCCTCCTTGGAACCTCCAAACCTCACAGCAGCCCTAACCCTGCTCCCAGCCTAACAAGTAACTCCAGCTGATCCCAGGGCTCTTCTGAAACTTGGCCCTCACAGTTTTTCCTGTTTCTTTAGGTACTTCAGAGTTGATAATTTGTACTGTACTTAAACACCCCCTGGGTGTCCAAATCCTCTGGTTTTTAAAACTAACCTGGTCTGCAGCGTGGTTTTGATCATATTCCTTCAAAAAGCACACATTAATGCCTTGTGTTTAGATAAATGATGAATCTACTTCAAACAGAAAATTCAAATCCTGTATACTTGAGATACAACTTGCCCCAAAATTAATTATCTACACATGTCCAGCTGGAATTTCACTTTCTTCACACAGTGTGTTTAAGGATAATAGACACTAAAACAATTATTTATACCACAGATTGGAATGGCTTGGGTGGAACAATGAGAATCTTTTAAAAAACATGTTTTTAAAGATAAAGCCAAACCAGCTTTTCGGCTTCAAATTTAGGTTTTGCAATAAAAGACATTCTACAAAACATTATACCATTGGAAATGCTTTAAAGAAATAAATTGAATTTAGAAAGTTCATGGTTATTTTTGTGAAGGGAAATGTGGTGGGGAGTTTGGATTCAAGATCGCACGACATCATAAGTCTTGGAATATTTGGAATTCTTGCAAGACAGTGGAATTTCCAGAGGACTAAAAGAAAGCTGGTGGTGTGCCAGTTTTCTAAAAAGGGTAGGTTGGACAGTCTGGCCAAAGACAGCCTGGTCAGCCTCCCTTCCCAGGCAGGGAAATACAGGGATAACAGCAAGTGATTCAACCCATGAAACTCCAGGAGCATTTACACCCAACCTAAAGCAAGGGGGGTTTACAGGAAGCTCTTTTGGCTGAACTTCAGCAAAAGCTGTTCATTGAGAAGCCAGAAAGACAAAATCAACGTGGGAGATACTAAGAAGATTTAAAATTAACTAAGATTAATCAATTGTCTGCATTTAAAAGGAGGGTCAGAAATACACTTGCCTATTGGTAATCACAAGGGATTTTGGGACTCGGGTAACACATTCTGGCATTGAGAAAGCATAAAATAACCATCAGCCAAGGCAGACTGTGATGAATCAGTGGAAATGTAGGATCAGGATTCTTCTGTTTCAAGAGAGATTAATCCCTGTGATCCATAACTGCTCTACACAACCACAATAGCCCACTTGTGACCGTAATCTTTATGATCTATAAATCTCCAGATCATGTCACCTTTCCAAATCTAACAAATGGAAGAAATGCACAACCTGGCCACATCAGAGGTGCAGAGTAAACAGAGCACGGGCATCAAGGTTGGCATGGTTACACTGCATTTATTGGTACGTGATCTGGTTTGTGCCTCACTATGTCCCCCTGGAACTGCTCTGTGCCATTCAGAGGAGCATCAAAGCAAACCCAGTCACATCAGCTTTTGTTGTCAACATTTGAGTAAAATATAATTTGATCTTACCGTCAAGAAAAAAATAACATTACATGATTTAAATATTCAGATTTTAGCAATACGGAAAGTTTTTATTACTAACACATGCAAAGAAAATATTGCAATGTTTATCTGAATATCACAGGCCTTAATAAACAGTGATAGAAGTTCATATTTGTGCTCATTCTTGTCTCTGGAACAAATCTGCTGTGACCTTTCTGGGATGCAGAGCATTTTAGGTTGGTGTTTATAAAGCTCATAGTTCCCTGACAGCTTTGAGCTGGTACGAAGGCACACGGGGCAGGACATGGGCTTCAAAAACGCTCAGGAAAGATCAAAAGGAAAGAGAAAAGCAGCCAGCATCAAACAGGCACACACATAACAGCAAATAACAAGGGTGAAGCTGTTGTGACCAACACTAACCCAAGGGCTTGGATGGTGCACTCTTAGTCTGAGTGCCCAGAGAGGATGGAGTGAGGACCCGAACTTGGAATTTCCTGGCTGTCGTCAATTCTGTTACAACTCTAACTTGTTTCAACATGTTTTCAGCTTTTAAATTTTTTCCCTCCTCTTTAATATAGTCTAAACTAGACATAAAATGGAAAAAATGTACTATTTCCACTGAGCACTGATGATTTTGACATCTGCTTCCAAGTGTTATTCATCACCACACAGCGCAACAATCTGAGAGCAAGTACAATGTACCTTTTGGAAAAAGTGAGTCCCTGTGATTGCTTCTCATAAAAAAAGCTTTGCCCTTTCCCCCAGTAATTGCAGCTCTTGTATGTTCATAAAAGAAAAGCCCAGCAGCCCACCTGCATGTCCCAGCATGCAGGAGCATTTGCACTGTTTCTTTTTAGGATCAGCCCCCCCACCCCTCACAGACGGCAAAAGGGATGTCCCTTTTTTTCATGCTTAGTTTCCAATACTTCTTTTTTAAAAATCTATTCCCATCCCACATTGGCATTTTATGCTCACAACAAATTTTAAGCACAGGGAAAACACAGAAGAATTTCTGAAAAAAAAAAAAAAAAAAAAGTCCTGATGAGCTTCTCTGTCCCCCAGCGGGCTGAGCTGGATGGCCATGGGAAACCCACTTGGTGATGTCTAGAGGAGGGAATACGTTTATGTGTCTAGTACCAAATGTGCTGGGAGGAGGGCAGTGATCATGGAATTACCAGGAGTCAAAGGCATGGTTGCAAACAAGGCACCCTAAGTGGGCCTGGCTTTTGACAGTGTCATCTGCATGTCATGGAAAGTCGTTTTTCCACTCTGTTTTCACTGGGGAACCTTCAGCTGCGAGACGGGGTCCAGTTGTAACCACTGTACTCAGAGATGGGCAGACCTCAAAGAGAAGAGAATTCAGAGGGCAGCCAAAGGTGATGCAAGGAAAAATTAAACAAGGTCTTTAGGAAGAAGGAAGGGAGTGCACAAATGAAAACAGTTTGTAGTATCAGCAGACTGACCTGTACAATCAGAGAGCAGCAGCTTAATTTGCATTGAAAAAAATTTAGGTTGTATGTTTGAAAAATCTGTGATGAAGACAGAGAAAAACTTAAATTCCAAGCAAATAACCTTACATTTCCTTTACTAGAGGTTTTTATGACCTGTCAGGCTTAACAAATCTCCCTTTTGGTTCTAGACATCTACAGGTACGAATTTGGGTTCCATATCCGTGGAACAGGGTTACCAGCACCTCCTTCTACAGCATCCAGCTCTTTACACAGAAAGCACTGAGGGAAGTGCAACATGAAAAAACGTTGGGCCAAATCTCACCAGCACATTCCCACCTAAATCACTGGCCTGAGGTGCAAAGGCTTCAGATGATCCCGTGCTGTTGCTGTTGCGATACTGAGAGGAACAACGACTGAGCAGAATCACAAACGGAGGGGTTTTTTTGCATTAAAAACTGTATGCAGGGTATTACAGGATGGGTATGAATGGGTCCCTTTCCAGGTCTAGTTGTTAACGTGGCGCTCACGTGGTCCATGCCAAAGGTGGTCGGTTTCAAGGATGATTGGTAAGATTCCTGAAAATTCTGTTTGTAAATCTCACTGAGGTCCTCTGGACTCAGACAGACAGCGCTGGACCTACTCCCCCCCTGAGCTGGCAAGTGATGGAGCTATTTAAATCCGAACAAAGCAAATAGCACACACTACCATATTAGAATGCTTTCAACTTGTTTCATAAGGCATCATGACATGTCCATCCTCAGCTCTACAAGTTCTGAAGGCACAGACAGGCACACACAGCAGGTGAAGAACAAACATCCAGTGCATGTCTTGGTCCTTTGATATTTATCCTTATCCATATCCCAAAGAAATCCAGATTAACCTCAGTCACAAATGAAATAAGTGGGTGAAAGGAAACTTGAACAGATGAAAGGAACATTGAGGAGGCCATGAATGCACCTGCCTTGTACAAGCAAATAAGTAGAACAGTAACTTTTTAAAAAAATTTGCTATAAATCCGGTAGATAATCCCCGTTTTCTTCCAACTGTTTTTACTTCCAAGCATCTTTTATCCTGAAGGTAGAATGAAAAACTTGACTTTTTTTCTCCAGCTGTTCAGTTTTAGATAAGGTCACGTTAGATTTATGAACTGACCATTCTTTGCACCTCGGGCTTCTGTCTGCAGCGTGTATTAGTAATAATCCAGAACTTTTCTGTTTTGTCTAGATAAATCTGAAACAACCTGCAGCTGGAATTGGCTCTGTAGATTTCGGTCCATCATGGCTTCATCGAGAAGCATTTCAGAGAGAAGGAGCTGTTTGTAGCTCTCCCTTTGAAACCTCCTCTGTTTCCACACAAACTGAACTGTCCTTTGTTGAATGCAGGCAATTAAGGGTGAGTAATACAGGAAAGAAAGATCTGACTCTGCACAGTTATTCTCTTTCTTGAAGAAAATGACTGATACTGGTTCTAAGCATCATTCTGAAGGGGTAAATGACAGGAAAATTAAGGTTACAGCAGTGATGTTTGTCATTGGTATTTATTCTCTGCACAGAATTGTCATTCAGTCCATTACATGAAGTCTCTGGCTTCATGCTCTGCCAGCAAAAGCAGGGAAGTGTGGGAATACCTGTGGATCTCCTTTGCCCTGTGTAACACACTGAGGTGAACAACCTTCAGGTGGAGACTCCGTAATTTTTTTAAATACAAAGCACCAGAAACACATGATGGCAATTACCCTTGGTAATTTCACAGATCTTTGCTTGCTGATGTGCAGGGCAGTAAAATGAATTTGGACAATTTCTGTGACTAGTCATAAGTCAAACCCAAGGCCTGGGAACAGCTGCTCTGGTTCCTCATTGGCCTCGAGCAGGACACTCGCACACACGGTGCTGCCAAGACCTCAGCCAAGGCCTACAGACATCCAACAAGTTATGCTGAGTGTCACTCCTTTGAAAGAATCTGGGCTCTGACCTGGGGTGCAAATTAACTTCAGCATGCTCTCTGCAAAGTGCTGACATGGAGACATTACTTAATTCTTGTACTGCAAGGGTGACTCGTATGGATCATTTAGGACTGTCAAAACAAACTGTTCTGTGACTAAGGACTTGCTTCATGTGAGCTGTGCTTGCAGGATTAAATTCTGGGGGAAGAAACCACGAGCCTGTTGCTCCTGCAATCTGGGGAGCAGGTCGATTTTACATCTTCTACCACAAATGTAATGTTCTTTTTCAATTTTCTGTGCTAACTTTGAAATTAAGCGGTTAATTTATCTATATTTTGTCTCCACTCAGGAATAAAAACCTCCTATGCTGGCAAATCCAAGGGTATTCCGGGGGTTCTGATGCTGTTGTGAAAGCTACTGGCAGAGTGGCTGAATGCAGAACGTGCTGTAGAGCACAGACAGGCACAGGGCAAACACTGAGAACTGGGATACTTTCTGAGGGGCAGAAGCAGAGGGTTGAGTTGTTTTGCAGTGAGCAGCAGGAGCTGTTCTCCTCCCATGGGGAACACACAACTCTCCTGCAAACAGTTTCCAGGCAAACACGGACGAGTAAAGGCTCATTCTGAAGTACAGAGAGAATATTTTTGCTTGAAGACCTTACCAGACTTTAATATAAGAAAGAAAGTGCTTGGCAAGGTCCCTAAAGGTGGCAGCACATAGAACAGACTGGGAACTGGCATTTTGGTGGAATATCAGCAACAGTTTTGGATCTAAAAACCCAAATAACTCCCTTTGGCCCAGGGCAAGTTTGAGGGAATGGGGAGAAAAATAAATCAGTAAATAAAAAATTTAGACCAGACTAGTGGGGTGATGTGATGTTTTGGTTTTCCTCCCAAGAGATTCAGGTTGTTGATGATCCTCTGAGAGTGGAGGCACCTGATCTCAAACAAGTCTCTGCGTTAAATCCTCCAAACAAGAAATGGCAGTGGCTCGAAAAGCCCCTCGGCACACACGTGTTCATCTCACCCCCCGTGAGTCTGCAAAGGTCCCAGTTCCCCTGTAGCCAGAGAGGATAGAGATGTTTGCTAGAAACAAGTTTATTTTGCGTCCTAATTCAGATGTTCTGTTGGTTTTGACACCCTTAAGAGATCCCCTCTTAAGGGGATTACATTGGTTAGTGACAGGACCAACAATTCCTACTGGATACTGCACAGATCTAATAATAGACTTCATTGTCCTAAGACAAAGTGAACATCATTTTCCTCCTGTGTGAACCTCTGAGGTCTGTACTATTAAGTTGCCCATAAGGCACAGCTGGACAAAAATGTGAATTTTCTGCCTGTTGCCTTTTAACAGAAATGTGATGTTTCATTTCTGCCCAGATTTATTTTATAGTCTGTGGAATATGGATCTAACACCCAGATGTGAAGCTGGAACAACTCTATCCACACAACTTCTGATAGGTGTTTATCCCAACTGGATTTTGCAAGCTGCAAAGATAGTGATTCAAGACAGTGAACAACTATCAGCATTTTAGAAAGTTAAACAAATTCCTAAAACTGGAATTGTCTTGCCTGTTGGTTTTTATTCTTTTTCTTTGCTTAGAGCAGTATGTTCTCTGCCTTTTTCTTACATATGTATTGCCTCCCCTCAGCCATCACTCTCTAAAATACACATCCCACAGCGCTTCAGCAGTTCCTCAGAGGTCACTGATATTCAGATTCCTGACCTCTATCCTTCTCAAGACACTGTTTGGTCCCTGGTTTTTTTTGGTGATAGATATCTCTCATGTTTAGAGACAGTTCTCTGCCAGAGACTAATGTCAAAGAACAGCAGTAAAATATGCTGCATGTCTATTAAATGGCTCTGCCGTTGATAAATTAATAACCCCAGTTTAATGTGCTCCTTTCTTGCAACAGACTCATGATCACTTAACTTGCACAAATCTTCCCATCCTTTCTGTCTGTGCTTTGTGCTTTGTTAGGGACCTGCACGTTCTCCATCAGTCACTGTGTTAAATTTGTTGCTCATGCAAGTTTAGCTATTCAAATTGAAATGATAAGGAGGTTCTGGACTCTTCTAAGGCTTATTCTCCTTACCTCCTTATTCTCCTATCTACCTTGAAATCTCTTCACAGTAACCCTTTTCTTCTCTCCAGCTTCAAATGCTCTGTCAGCTCTTCCTGACACATCACAGCCAAATCAAGAAGTGAAATTCAACTTCTAAGATTCAAGTCCTCACAAGGACTAAACATTTTGCTTGTTGCTCACAAACAGCCACATTCATCCACTGGTTTAGGGGCTGACCCCTCAGTGGGATTCATCCCTGCTGTCCCCCTTCTCCCCTGCTTTTATCAGCTTCAGCCAAGGTGCCTCCCTCTGACTGACATCTCGGAGTGCGCAGCTCCAAGAGCAAACCAGGGGCTGTGTTTCATGCAGATCACGGTAGTTCTGACAGTCTCTTACTTGTGCCTCCAAGATACACTCACCAAGTGCCTCGGGAGACTTCAGGAGCTGCTTTGCTTTTGGAAAGTCCTGTGAGATTTAAGGAGAACTACAGCCCAGTTTAGCCATTTAAACCCTTTCCAAAGTTTTCTCAAGAGTTTTGTTGTATTTTTAAATAGAAAAGAAAAGGAATTGCCCCATTCCTTTGCCTTGCTACACAGCGTGAGCATTATTGTACTTGTGTCCCCTTGCCCTGCAGTGGGCACAGCAACATTCTGAGATGAAAAAAGGGCAAACCAAGTGTATCCTTTCAGCTGTGCCTATCCACTGCTGCTGGATACCAAAAATCCTCTGGTGAGAGAGAGAGGAGAAATAGAGGTTCTGCCTGGCATGACATTAGAGGGATGAACAAACGTCAAACCATCCCCAACTGCAGCTGAACAGCTCTCTTAAACTCACGGTGCAGTCATTTAATCAGAAAACAGCTGGGATGGAAAATCTGATATTTCTTGGCAGTCTGCGTAACATTTTCTTCTCACTGGTGAAAAGTACGACCCTGAGGGTTTATAATTAGGCAATAATTAATCAGGCATACAAGCACTTCAGCAAATGACACAAAGCTTCAAGATCTCTGGACATTCCTTCACTTCCTTCTGCTTTATCCCAGATACACCGTGAAATTCAAACTCCAGAGTTAAAGATGGAGAGGCTGCCAGGTGAGCCAACGAGCCCATAGCACCAGTCCACAATAACACTGAAACATGGGAACATTTCTGCTCTGCAGCTGATCCAGGAGGGGAAGGTCCAATAACTCTGACTTGGTAAGATTTTGCAGTTTAAAGGAGGATATGACAAGGACACGTACACAGAGAAGTGCTCCGGGGACCAGATGCAAAGAGGACATCTGTCTTCAGAAGGGAGAGCCACCTGCACAGTCTGGATCCAAACCTTTCCAGAGATCAACAGAAGCTTCCTGTCAATAGATATAGAGATCAATAGACCTTCCCAGAAGTCAGTATTCAGCCACAGCTCTTGGAATGAGCTGCAGTTGGTCACTCTGTGCTTGTGTCGGGAGATGCAGTTCCAGAGGGAAGTGGCAGCAATGGCCTTGCTGTGTTTGTCTGTTCCAGCTCATTTGCAGTGATTTCCCAGCACCACAGAGCTAATTGTTGGCACTGCCCACACCCCACCAGACTGCATGAAATAAATACTTTAAGACAGGTGTAAAAAACACACCTGTCAAATCAGCTCCAAAGCACAAAAGAGGCTGAAGGGACAGAGCACAACTGTCACTGGAGAGAATGGCAAAAGGTCAAAAAATGAAAGTTCATCTTTTGACTCAAGGTTAAAGTTAGACATTGCTTGGATGACAAAGTACTGAAACTGTTCAAAGCCCCTGATCCTTTCTCCTTTTGCTGGCATAGCATCCCATTTAGAGCTGTAGCAGATGGAACTTATTTGTCTTTTCTACCTTTCTACCTTTTCTTTTTAATAATATTTTCCTGTTACCTTTTACAAGAAGGAGAATGCAGATGGGGTCAAAACCTCTATGGTCTGTTGCACAGGCAATTTCCAATGCTCTAATTCCACTGCTCTGCAGTCAAAATGACCAGGCCTGGTGAGAATGGGTAGGCTGGGAGCCAGAGTGGTGGCCCAGGGTTAGGCCATTTCAAGTACAAAGTCAAGAAGAAGGCTTTGAAGAGCTTTTGTAGCCATTGCTGTTTCTCACTGCGGCTTTTGCCACCTCTCAGAAATTCTGGTGATCTTTTCTGGTGACAGGCAGGTGCTTTGCTCATGATCTTGGTACCTTCTTTTAGGGGGTGAGACCAGGTAGCCTGAAATAAATGGCTTCCATTCTTGATTCCTTATGAGATTTGAAATCACAGAAAGACGGATAATTATTGGGATTTCAGCCCTTGCAAGGAAATTCTAAATTGCCATGTGTATCCCAAGAGAAGCAGCTGGGAAACAGAAGTGACAGAGATTGTGCTTGCTCTGATAACTAGATTTTCTGGCTCCAAAACAGCCTGGAAGAAGGTTTTTAAATTAGTTGGCATCCACTTAAGAAGGTTTAAGATTTCTCTACTTTTCTGGCAGTTTGTCAGCGAAATATTGACAATTACAGACCTTCATCTTTGAGCTTTATGTCTGTAACTTCCCATTCTTAATAATCAACTCTAATGCTGGCGTGGCCTCACCCCTGCATTCACAGTAATGAAAAAGGGAGCACAGTGAGCTCCAACGGCCCAGTCACACACTGGATGCCACTGGAAAGGCAGGAAGAGAGACATCCCAGTGAGAGCTCTGACTACAAAAATCTCTTGGCTCAAGTTCACATGATAAATATCATCCAGCAAAGTGCACTGAAAAATGTCTCCGGAGGCAGAAGCACCTCCTGTAAATACTGTTCCTGTAGAACAGGCACCACACAGGGCACTGATACCCAGCTTCTCTTTGGGGCCTCCGGCATGATCACGTCTCAAACCAGCCCAGAAATATCAGCTGTTGGGATTATTAGCTAAAGCTAAGAAGTTTGAAAATGAAACTCTTACTTCATCTGCAGGTGTCACTGAGCAATTCAGCCAAAACAAAGGGGATTAGGCAAGATACTCCCTCCCAACTCATATAAACAATTAAGCCACCCCATTTCCTCACTAGCACCGCCTTGAGCAAGAAAACATGTGTGTAACACACAGAGCTTCCTAAAGACCGTATTAGAGACAATTCCTATAGAATATTTACAGAAAATGCCTTCATCTTTATCCAAGTCTAGCGGCATACGAATAGGTTTGCTAAAACTCAGCTCATCCTTGCCAAAACAGACACAACATTCCTGGTTCCACACCGCCAAAACCAGCTCCCAAGTTGCCCCCCGTTGCTGAAGTGTTATGAACTGCAGAGGCATTTTATGCCTTTTGCCTGTCTCACGAGTGAGCGTGAGCTGGCAACAAGCACACTCCCAAACAAGTGGGTGACTAATTTGACTGGTGTCAGATCTTGTTTTTACACCAAGCGTTTCATTCCAACACTCACAAATGACTCCAGTGCCACTGAAACAGAACCACTCTCGTGGCAGACAGTGGCAACCAAAAACACGTCGTACAACGTCTGAGGGAAAGAAAATGTTGGCAAAGATAACGTTGTCAAAACTCCATTGCTGTGAAAACTGCTCTGGGAACTTTCAAGTGCGTTTCAAGTACATGCAAGTATTTTCAATTTATGTAGTTTCAGCTACATAAAGCAGAGACAAGACCTCAAGATTCTAGTTTAAATTTCCTTCTTCACTCCTCATCCTAACAAACGACTCTTTCCTTGGAATAAACTGAATAATACTCAATTTACACTTCAACTTCTCCAATGCACTGTTAAGTCAGGCTATACATAAGGCTGAGGATGAACTAATAGTATTTTCTAAACATTTGCTTAACTGCAGGCAGGATCTGACTCAGAGAGAGGTGGAAATAACCAAGTTGTCCCTCATTCACTGATGTGAATATGCATGTCAGGAGTGCTGAAACAGATGTGTGCAATCCCCACTTGCCATCTCAAAATTAACCAACATATAGAGTTATTCTATAGCCTGAATCTGGGAAGAGAATGAGAAGCAAACAGTAAATTGGCTAAAAGAGATGCATCCTTAAAGGAAAGGAGGAGGGAGTGTCAGGATAACGAAATTAAGTGTTTCGAGTTTTTATTGTCACACATAGCTTTGCTTTGAGCTCGACATAAGAAGGATTAAGTCACTTAGGAATACAGCAACATCTATTGTGAGTTTATTGCCAAACAGCTTGGGATGCCCAAGAATTCTTCAGTTCTCCTATTGGATCATTCCACCCACTGCACTCGGTGGGGTCAAGCCTGGTTATCAAGGAGCACATCTGTGGGCAATATTCAGCCAATAATTCTCTTTTTAGCCAGAAGAAAACCTGCTGACAAAGCCTTTTGGAGAATATGGAAAAGAGGAATTAATGCCCATTGAGGAAAAATCTCAAGATCTTTCTAGTGCACATTCTGTTGGAACGAGCAAAGTTGAATAATTATATCTGCTTGGTCACAAAAGAGCATAAACAAAAACCAAACAGACTCCAGGAAACAAGATCCCTCTTTTCCATTCACTCTGTGTGTTGGTGTTGCTTTGCACAGCTGGGAACACTTTGCAGAAGGGCTGTGACTTCTCACCCTCCACTATTGTCTTCCAGGCTGAACCCACAGCCCTGTGGTGATCAGGCCTGACCAGGACACAAAACTATGGCCAAAATGTTTCTTTGGGAAAACTGGGATCTGCTGGAGATATTGAATATAACCAACATTTACAGCCATTCCAACGTGCCTCTTGGAACCTCAGCGTTCCCCAGTTTCCCCAAGTTACCAAGAGCTGCTGTTAAGAGTTGGCAGCAGCAGAGAAGGGGCACTACAGGGCCTTGTGCTCATCAGGGGCTCCTTCTGACAACAGCTCCTCCTTACAACAGCAGAAATGCACCACCAGCAGGGGAATCCTTCCTTGTTTGCACCAAGTCAAAACACGTCTCATTTTCCACGAAAAGATGGGCACAAAAATAATTTCCTGCTTTCTGTGGTGGGAGCAGCCCTTCTGAAATTTGGTGGATTACTCTGAAGAACTGTTAGAAGTGGAAAACTCACATCCCCTAATGCAAAATAGGGTGCTACCAGCAGTCTTTTATCTATTTATTTATTCTCCATAAAATCAAATATTTTTAACAGTTTTGATGGCCCACGTGCAGGTCAGAGCAGATCTCAGGGACCTGACCATTGTAAGCAGCCTATTCTCCAATGACCACGAGCCCACACATGAGTGAACAGCAGCAATGAAAGTGGAATAACAGAAATTTGTGCCTAAAAATCCAAGGAGAGAAAATTCTCTCTCAATACATTCCCTTATCGGTTCAAGACATAACTACAGACTGTGAATTAACTGCTGCTGGCTGAGAGTTGTGTTTTCTGTAGCTAAAAATCAAAGAGTTTTCAATGTAAATCAAGGCATAGCTACTTATTTTCAGGAGTAATTCCTATAAAACAACATGTAAAAAATACAAAGTAGCAAGGTGAGACAATAAAACCTCAGAACTACAAGAATATGGATAATAACAACAGAAGCACAGATTTGGCTTAGAATAGTGAAAATGTAGCCATGAACCACCCAGCATTTAATAAGAGATGTAACTGGAATGGTTAAAAAAAGAGATAAGATGATACATTTTTAAGAGTTAACAATGTTGTCATTAGAAGCAAATGAACTGCAAAAAACACATTTGAAAGTTGGCAACTTGGAAAGGAAAAATTACTTTTCATCACAGACTATCTACCTGGTGGTTTACTGTATGATCAGAGCTTAGTTAAAAAAATTACCACTAATCCATATGGATTTTACTGGATTTATACGAGGTTATTATCAAACAAAGCAGACTTCATTAAAAATGTAGAAGCTAAAATTCTACAAGTAACAGAATCTATTTCTGCTGCTGAATTTCTCCACTGTCCCTCTCAGGAGTTACCTGTTTCTCATCAAACAGAAGCAATGTGCCCTATAAATTTACACGTAAATGTTAGACCAGTTGCTGAGTGTTACACAAACAAACTTATGGTGTCTTGAAAATGGTTTTATTCCTTGACAAGGAATAATTTGATATGAGAATAAATGCAGACAAAATGCCCAGAAAAGGTGAAAGAGCTGTTTTAGAGGTTGAATACTGATATGACCTCGGAGACATATCTGTGATACACACAGAAATTTCTCTAGTAATCACACCTGGTAATTAAAACATTAAAATTAAAATGTTAAAACAGCCATTTCCCTCCTCAGCCCTCTCACTGGGAGGGATTATCTGTTCTCTAATACCCTTCACCACCAATTTCCTTCTTCACGCTTGTTTTTAGTTCAGAACCTTAAGCAGAAAAACACTGAGGACTCGTGTAGGTTTTGAGGAGCTGGTTGGGCACACACTCTTGCGTGTCAGCAGAATGAACAGCAACATCTCTGTGGTGTATAACGATTTGTAAAAGGTGTGTGAACACCGCGGTGCTCACGGTCACACCTGCGGAGGTGCTTCACCAGAAACGGGGATCTACAACAAAACAATGAAGCCCTTTGTAATTCCAACCTTTGTCTCAGATGGTCATGCCTATGGGAGAAGTGAGGAGCAGTGTAATCCGTGAGCTGAATCATCAGTTCTTTCAGTTTTTTGGAATATCCCCTTGTAAATGTTTTCTTTAAGTTTGTTAAAACAAGCGAGGCCTGCGCACCCTCTTATGTCTTGTTTGATTGGTTTCTTTCCAAGTATGACATGATCCCAGTCCATATGGTTTAAATTAGGGAGGGAGGCTCTTTGCAAGGCTGTGACAAAAAAGAGTAAGTCATAACAGAGCCAACCAAGTGCATGAGCATGTTCAGCAAGACCACAGATTGCTTCATTCTGCAGACCACGGGTCACACAGAGCAGTGGCTAAAGCAAGCCCTTCCTCCCCCATCCCAGCACCATCCAGGACATTCCTTCAGTGCCTCTGATGGTATCACCTGCCTCCCCAGCCACTGAAATACCAAGTCACACTGAAATTTGGTGAATATCTTTGATGTTGCCCCTTAATCAGCGAAACACCAAACAGTCTGGCAAACCCAGAGGTGCTTGGCCATTGCTGTACTGTGATTACCCTTCACACCATCTCAGCTCTCCTGTCTCAAGGTCTGGAGTCACTGTGTTACTGATATTTTTTACAGATGACTTCAAGTTCACGTACACGGAAATTAAAAGAGTTACAGCTTTGGCAGTCCCTGGAGAGCAGCACAGAAATCACATCCAATGAATTGAATATTGTCTCAAGACAACAGTGATAGCAACTGAGGAATTATTTGAAAATTTCATTATAAGAAAATAAAAGAGACACTCCTGCTCAAGTATCCAAAGGCCCCAGCTCCCCAAACACAACAGCCATGGGCTTAATTCTCATGGAAGCCTCTGACAAACGTGAATTGTGAGGGAATGGGAATGTTCTCCAAGAGCATAACTTCTCTTGAGGTTCCTTTACAGAACATCATCAAGCATTTCCATGAGACTGTACTGGAACAGCAGCAGCTTCTGTAAGGAATAAGCAGAACAGAGGACTGGGACACACCATCACTAGACAGCTCAGCAAGTTGTCAATAGGTTCAACCACATCACAGCCCCACAGTCTGGTTTTGCACTGCCAGCAAAACTACGTGTGACTTCTCTGAGAGGCCAGACACAAGCACTGGACTGGATCTTTACAGCTTGGCATTGCTGTTGCCCTCTGAGGAAGAACAGGATGATGAGGTGGGAGAACAGTGCCACAGCCTCTCTTGGACTAATGGGTAAAAAATGTAGGCAAACTATTTTTAGATGAAAGCATGAAAACATTCTGCTTGAATTAAACTCAGAACCAACTTGCAAAAGCAAGAACAGATGCAAAATTACTTTTAGTACAAAAATATGTTTAAAATTCTCTAAAAAGAGTTTGGAAGATGCACTTCCTTACAGACTTAGACAAAGTTTAAAAATTAATCAACAACCACCATTCTCTAACCTTCAAGCACTCTCTGAGGCTGTCTGCATTCCCATGGGAGTTTTGGGAATGCTTTGTGTGGGCCCAGTGATGGCATGAAGCAGCATCCATGTTGAATGAAGACAGGAACCAGACATTGGCAAACCAGAGTAAATCGGTGAAAGGGACAGTCACAGCAAGAACAGTCATTTTAAAAAGCTCATCCTCCTTTTGCATCCTTTTAATAATCCTTTGTCAGCTACAATCTTTTCTTTCCATATATTTTCAGAGGCTTTATTCAGGATAAAAGTCTTAAAGCCTGAAGCTGGGCAGCAGAGCAGAGGGAGGAGGGCTGGCAAGGAGTCAGCTCGTGCTTTCTACTAAAGCTTGGAGCCCAAACCAACTGGGTGGGCCAGAGATCCCCCTCCTGCCACCTGATGCCTCCAACTGAGATTCAGATCGACTTAGAGATAAACCCTTTATTTAAAGTGAAAAAGGAAGCCTACATTACACTTTGCAGAGACAAAGGCTGATAAACTGCACGGCCTGAATTTAAAGTACTTAATAATTGTTAGGGCTGTGTTACTTATCAGTGGGTACTTCGTTTAAATAATGCTATTTTTTAGATCAGAAAATGTAACAGTGGTACTATTTCATCCTGTGCAAGATGCTTTCCCTGTGAAAACTTGCAGAGCTTTTTCAGGAGTAAAAACAGTAGCAGGCTGAACATAACCAGATTCATCTCATTATTCAAAGTTACGCTGACATGAACACCAACACCAGGTCATGCACCACCTGATCACCCCATGGCACAGTTTGATCCACATCAGGTGTGGGCATAGGATCACATACTTCTAAAACTCCCCAGAATCCCCAGAGGTGGAATTTGTGCCAGTTTTCCATGGCTCCCTGTCAGCAGCAGACCAGATCAGACCTGGCATAAAAACACCCCTGTACCATAGAGAAACCCTGAATAAACCAGGATAAAGTCAGTTGGTAGGGATTTAATGTGCCCTGATACTCCAAAAACACCTCAGTGAATTCACACTGGGAGAACACTTTCTTCTTATCAGGTACTAAGAATCTTAAAGCCAGATCTACTGCAAAGCAGAGAGGCCAAACTGATAAACATCTATTTTGGTGTTTAGCACTGGCTGGAAACAAATCACACAATAGGAAGGGAAATGCAGCTTAGCAGAGAAAGCAGTTACCAGAAAGGTATAATAAAGCAGAACTTCCCACCACAAAGCACTGCTCCTTATGTCCACATGATTCCTGGAAAGAGGATGATCTATTAAGCCAGAGGGAATTACACTCTATAGTAGGAGGCCAGTTATGTTTATTTTACACACTACTGAGTGTGTAAAGTTTAGTCTGAGTAAAGAAGTGTTAGCAGCAGCACTGGTTGGCTGGCAAGTAAAGCCAAGGCCAAAAATTCCCAGCTGGGAGAGGCTGCAGTTCAGTCAGAGGTTGTTTGGCTTGCCTTGCCCTGGACCCTTCACTCACAAACTCACTGGCGATGGAATGGGAGCTTCTTACCTCTTACCAACATTCATGGGGAATGGGAGAAAAAATGTCCTTATTTTTTTGAACCAAAAGAATTTTATTTTTTTTTGGGGGGGGGCAGCTGGAACTTCATCATGGAAGTAACTGTGAAGAGTGTAAGAAGAGCTGTTTTGTTCTTACGTTCTGGCCACGGTGTCTGACATATTAACGTCACTCATATTTTCTCCTTAAATAGCCAGATAGATATAAATACATATATATACGTAGACACACATACAGTCTCAGATGTCTACAGGCAGGAATCTGGTTCATCTGCCCTGCAGGAAGAATACCTGTGTCACTCAGCCACATTTTGGAGCGCTGGCTTTTTCCAGGCTGGTGCACCCCGAGGAGCTGAGCGCACAGAGAGCAGCCTCGTGCACTGAGAGGGACAGAAGTGGGTTACAGGCAGGGATAACATAAAGCTCAGCTTTGGCTGGGGAGCTCATGGAAATAGCCTGCATTTTCTTCTAGAGAGTTTCAAATTAAAGTTTTGCTTTCTTTTTTCTTTCCTTAAATCTGTTTTCAATAACTACGGAGCTAAAAAGTATGAAGATAATTATAGCTGTCTGTGCAAAACAGAAATGTCAGACTTCACATTTCCCAACTGACCTTTCATCAGATGAAAATTCCCACAGCAACATTCTCCAAGCACTGAGTTGGAAACTATGAAAATCTGCAAAACAGCATTCTGTCCAATAACCTTGTTCATGTGGCAGATGCTCAGGTGGGTGTTGCTGTGATTTACATAGGAGGAACGGCCTTAAGGTAATAAAAAGGTAATCAAACCTTCAAAGCTCTTCTATAAGAAAGGTTATGCTGACCAACCAAGAGAATAGCCTTGCTGAGGTACTGGTGGGGAAACCTGGTGTGCTGGTCCTCTGAATGCAGAAAAATGAATGCTGAGAAAGTCTGAGAGTAAAATGAAAATGGAATATTTTTGCAACATGGCTTGTCTGGCTCCTGCCATTCATCCTGAAGTGATGCACCAAAGGCCTTCTGTAAGGAGAACATCCCTAAGAAGGAACAACAGAAAAGGTTCTCAATAACTAAGGCTGGGATAGGAGAGTTGGCTTGAGTCAATAAAAAATAAGAGAAAGTCACTCAACATCTCAGTCGAGCTGGAAGCAGCCTATACTGGATATCGTACAAAGCATCTTAAAAATAATACTTTTTGTTCCCCAAAGTATTCCGTTGGCTAGATGTGCAAATATCACATAGTTCATGCTGAAGACAGAGCACAGAGGAATGCATGCCAGCACTTCCAATTGGTTTGGGAAGAGTTTTGGTGACTCCCAAGTTCTTCTCTTATACCTGACTACAACTCCTACTGCAGCCCCAGGTCTATTGAATCATTTCGTTTTCCTGGGCGTGCACAGAGAACCACAGACTGGTCTGGGTTAGAAGAAACCCTAAAGATAATCTCATTCCACCTCCTGCAATGGGCATGGACACCTTCCACTAGACCAGCTTGCTCAGAGCTCCATCCAACCTGCCCTTGAACACTTCCAGGGACGGGGAATCTACAGCTTCTCTGTGCAGCAACGGGTTACACTCCACGAAATACTCCGGGCAGGAATCAGTCACAGCGATAGTCCCTTCCCCCGGGAGCATGTTCAACCTTCCAGAGCAGTTCAGGGAGCTGTCATGAGTGTCCTGCCATCCTTCCCCACCCCCATGCTGGCTCACACAGCTGTGCTGGGGCTGCTGTGCAGATCCGCCCGTCTCTCCCGAGGGAGCCGAGTGCTCCTCACCATCCTCCCTTCCCGTACCACTCACACCACAAGCCTGCCCAAGAAGACTGGGGAGCACTTTACAGGAAACCCAGAGCTAGTTTCAGTCCTGCAGCCATTTCAGTGCCTGTTATTCCTTGACTCTTTCCGAGGGGACTGTGGCAATTCCCAAGTCACCTCTCGTCGTCCCAGATCCTCAGCTGCTGTGGATTGCTGAGCCCTCCCTGGTTGCAGGCAGCTGGAATGCTCTGCAGCTGAGCATTGGGCCCACTTGTGAGGACAATGTTCCTGCCTTCCCTGGGGATTAGCCTTCAGCCACAGAAGCCTTTTTCCTATTTATGGTGTAAGAAACGAAGTCCTGTTGGGTACCAGGTGACAACAGCAGCCCAGTCTGTTGCTTACAGGCTTCCCCCACCTCCTCCTTCCCCCTCAAACCCGACTTGTCCTGCAGTCCCCACTCAGCTCTAACACAGCCTCACAGGCTCCATCAACATAGACCTTACAATTCCAGCAACAAATGTAGGTGACTTTGACACTTTCACACGTGGTGAGATGTTTTTGATGCTCCCAATTCTTGAATTAAAAATAGTATACATAAAGTGAATGTGTATTTTTCCACCTGCAGAGTACAGATGCTGCTCTGAAAAAAAAAATAAAAATCATCATCTCTTTTATGGAAGTGTTTGGTTTTTCATAGGATCACTGGTTCTGACAGAGAGGTTTTTCAAGAATTTGCCTTAAGTAATTAAAAGACAAGATTTATCTAAAAAAAAAAGGCACCAGATTTTTTATTCGTTTTAGATTTTGCTCAACCTTATCCAATCATTCCACTTCTAAAGGCAGCAAATCACATTTTAATTATTGCTTCTTACTCTTCTTCTGTATTTCCAGTGTCTAAAAGGTATTGTAATATCATCTATAAAGTCTTCTCATAAAACAAGGCAGGAAGATGAAGTGGGGTGTGTATTGGTTTGAAAGAAGAAATATTAAAATATTAATTTATCATTATCAAGTTTGCCCTCCAAACTCACAAAAAGCTCATTAACACTTTGTAACACACCCCTCCCCAACCCATTTTCAGGTAAATCACAAGCCTAGGAAGATTCTGAAACCAGAATGTAAAATCCGGACTTCGAGTGAAGTGTAGCTGCACTTTGTATCCACATCTTTCTCCCTGATTTGGATTAATTGTGTTCCTAAAGGTAATCCACTGAAATCAGAGGGAGATCGGCCTGAAAACAACAAAACCAAGACATAGCATTTATTCTTCCCTTAGGAATCAAACTTTCCCCTCCCAGTTTCTTACAGAGCAATGTAATTTCCAATGAAAAAAAAAAAAGAAATTCATTTTTCAAACATGGCTTTCAACAAAGTGTTGAGTTCTGGAAAGATTTTTACGGTTGACAAAAAAGCTCTGCCAAAATGTTTTGGCTGACAGCTGAGAGCAAGGAAAAACGGGCTGGGCAAATTTTTTGCGAGACTCTGACAAAATTTTTAAATTCCTACCATTTTCTGAGAGTTGCAGTGGAATTTTTTGCCATTTTTTAATGGACATTTTGATAAGAGGGTCATATATCTCACGTGGGTGTTCCTTGGGAAAGCTCCCGGTGGGAGTCAGCCAGTGCCCTCCTTGGTGTCCAGCATTACACTGTCACGTGTACAAACGGGGATGGCTGGGGCTACACCCAGAGCATCCCTTCTCCGTGGCTTGTATCGTGATAGAGTCAGACCAGGAGGTTTTCCTAAGTCCATAAGCCACTTCTGGAACACTAAACATGGACTGCATCAGAAATAGTCGTGTCAGGGGAACAATAATGAAAAACCTGTGAACTTGTCCCCTTGTGTAGTGCTGTTTGCATTAGACAAGGCACAGATCTGTTCAGAAGTATCCAAAATAAGAGGGGATAGATGAGGAAGATAAAAGCAAGTAAGGGTCTTAACCCCCAAATGGGGTTCCTAATGCTCCACCATCCTTGCCAAAAGTCCGGCTCTTAAGAATCACATGGCTGTGATTTATTATCCATGTATGGCCACATTCTGAAAAAAATTCCCAAGGGCTCTGTAAATTGCAGATGTAACCACAGATTAATACTCAGAATCCCTGGTAAAAACTCTGCAATAACACTGCTACAGCCTAAAGAAATTCTCCCGCTAATATTCCTAATCCTTTCCCATTGGACTTTATGATCCTTCTGTGATTTTCAGGCAGTCCAGCAGTGACTAAACAATATTTATGATTTAATTCTGCTGGTTTTCATTTCCAGACTAGAGGATTTTTTTTAAAATTTGATTTCAAGTTACACCCACACACACAAATGCTCCTTCCTAAAAATCCAGGAAATGACAAAATCAAAAAAATAAGTGATAAGAAACAAGAAGATGCTCACGTGTCCTTTATTGCCTCTCCTACCACTGCCTACACATTTGGAACCCTGTTTTTCTTGTCAGACACTGGAAAACACACCTGGCAGCATTAGTTACCTTCCACTGTGACTGCTGTAGCATCACACCTTCAACTTCAAAATCTCAAAGAGCAGGACAAACAGAAGGAAGAGCCTATTACTTTTTTCCCATTTGATTACATCATATTTAGTCTTATTCTTTCTTCTTAGACTGAGAAGCTGCCAGTTTTCAAGTGTCCCTCATTAACTTTTAAAACTTAAGCTCAGCTAAAGTAGAGTTATTAGTTTTTTCCTGGCACTGCCTGAAACTGCAATACCCACATAAGAGCACTAAATCCTAATAGCTACTCAAGGCAAAGCAGGAAACACTGCTCAGTGCGAGGTGATATTAAATGTTTGTACACAAATGGGTTCTAATGGGCAGGAATTTTAGCTGTGGGTGATTATGTGTGGGTTTGGAAAGACTGTTTCAAAAGAAAATCACCTTTAAAAGTCAAAGCATAGGAAAAGATATAGTAAATAAATAACATTTCTGTCCTGCTCAGAGGGGGGGATTTTCTGACACAGATAAGCAGAGGTAAATTTCTGTTGGTCATCAGCAAGGAACCACGAGAGCCCCTGACCAGCCCTCACCACACGTTGCCATCTGCACCAAGACCACCCAGCTCACACTTCACACTCCCTGAACTCTTGGACACCTCATGTCACAGGACAGCGCGTCTTTCCTTCTGGCCCTGTCTCTGTGGGCTTTAAAAAAGGGAAGGGACTGAGGGGAGACCTCACCGGGGTCTGCAGCTTCCTGATGAGGAGGGGCAGGACTGAGCTCTGCCCTGTGTGAGCAGGGACAGCCCCCAGGGAATGGCTGGAGCTGTGTCAGGGCAGGCTCAGGTTGGATCTCAGGGAAAGGTTC
>JAWMRA010000146.1:18066257-18106257 GCA_035584735.1 Pseudotriccus pelzelni | reverse complement strand
CCCCTGAGCCTCCTTTTCTCCAGGCTGAGCCCCCCCAGCTCCCTCAGCCGCTCCTGCTGCTCCAGCCCCTTCCCAGCCCCGTTCCCTTCCCTGCACACCCTCCAGCCCCTCTTTGCCTTTGCTGGGCCTGCCCCCCTGGTTGTCTCCACACCATGTGGTGGCACTCGAGATGTTCTGCTCCACGAGCGGGTGAGATGTGGAAAAAGGAGCAGCTGCTGCTGGGCATTAAAGCCTTGGCAAAGCCCCTCTCGTGGTGGGGTGACAGGAGCTTAAATAAATCACCTGGAAGGCTGGGAAGGAGTGGGATTCTTCTCTGCCTGGCTCGGAGCAAGAGAGATTCACAGTGCGTGTGGGTGAGCAAATGCTGTTTACACAGTGGGTCGGGTTAATCTCCCTCCATGAGCCTGAGGAGCTGCAGGTGCAGAAGGAAAACTCATGGAAGCCGTGGGAAAAGTCCTCTGCGGAGGGAATCAACTGAGGGATGGAGGAGCAGGAGACCTCAGGCCTTGCAAAGGTGGGATGAGGAGCCACCATCCCAGTTTGCACCATCACAGAACCTCAGAATGGGCTGGATTGGAAGGGACCTTAAAGGCCATCTTGTTCCAACCCCCTGACATGGGCAGGGACACCTTTCACTAGCCCAGGATGCTCCAAGCCCCATCCAACCTGGCCTTGGACAATTCCAGGGATCCAGGGGCATCCATCCGTGAGTGTTTTCTGTGTGGATGTCCTTGAGCAGCACAGGCTGGAATCACCTCCTGCTTGCGCAGAGATTCCCAGCCTGCAGGGTTAGGGAAAGGTGGTGGACACACAGATTACCACACAGGGGGACAACTGATTGGAAAATGGATTCCTGAGCCCCAAGTCCTAAGTCCATCCATCCCAGTCTACCACACCCTCAGCTTTAGGCTGTGTGTGTATCCAACTTCCCTGCCCAACACCCACTAAAATGGGATTTAAGGGTGGCACAGGATGATTATTTTCTTAGGAAGCTGAGGAAGACCAGGTGCCACCTTTGCCTGCCTGTTGCCAGCAGCCTTCAGTCAGTCTCACCACCTGGACCTTCATTTCTTTTTCCAGACCCTCAACCAGTGGATCCTCCTTCCCTCCAGGTGGGAAGGCCAGAGAGCAAAATCCATCCTTTGTGCTGGCTCCTTTCCATCCATATTTCGCAGCAGCAGCTGTTGCCCACTTTACTGGGCAAACCTTTGCTTGCTTTCTTTTTCTTTGCCTTCTCCCTCCCTCCCTTCCTTCTCCTCCTCCTCCTCTGGCCGTTTGCCGATGCCGGTCCAGAATCCTGACAGCCCAAATGACACCCTCATTTTCTCCCTGGCAAAGGAACTCTGGGTTGCCTGAGGACACAAAAGGAAGGGAGGAAGGGTGGGACGTGCTTCGTAAAGCTCACAGAATCCCAGGAGCACAGAATTCCAGAATAGGTCGAGTTGGACGGGGCCCACAAGGATCTTAGGGCAGTTTTGGAGGGAGGGGTTTGGTCTGCCCAAGGTTGTGGTTCCTTCTGGACTGGAAGGGCGGGATTTGGCGCTGGATGCTCATCTCTGACTGGCACCACCCCTGGTTTTGCCATGTCCTCCCTGGAGATGCTGCAGGCGCTGCAGCCCCACCTGTGATTCCACAGGGAGGGGGTTCATGGAGCAGGGACCCTTTGGATGGTGTGGACTCCCATAGACCTCACCCATCTAAACCAAATCCTTGTAATCCTGCTGGGTGGGAGGATTACATTATCCCTCTCAAATTCCATGCAGGCAACACTCCCTCTCCACTATTCCCAGCTTAAGTAACTCAACAGGGATGGTTCTGTAATTCCAACAAAGGTGGAATTTGTGGGAATGGGGAGGGGGAAGACAGAGCAAATGTGTAATTGGGCTTAATCTTCCTGCACTCAAGGAAGCAACAAAACATCTCTCCGTGTCTATTTAGTCAAAACACGGCGGCATCGTCGCTCTGCTGCTCGGGGACAATAAAGATGCAAATAAAGTCAACATCTCCTCAGCTTTTGCCTGGCTGGTTACTGGGGAGAATATTATTGAGTTCTGATTGCTTTGGATGAGATCCTCTATCAGAGCCCGCACGTGGCTCTGCTTCTGGAGGGGCTGAACGGAGCTGGAATGAAAATGAGGAGCCCCTTCCTTGTGGGCTCCGCGCTCTGAGGGGGCAGAGAGGGGGAGTGGGAGTGTTGTGTTGGGGGTACGGGGGGTGTCGGGGGCATGTGGTGGTGGGTGGGTTGTGGTGAAGGCTGGAGGGAATGGTTAGTATGTTCCCAGTCTCCTTCCAGTCTCCTTGGCTGCGCTGAGTTTAGCAGTGACCAGGATTGTTGCTTCATTCCCTTCCTCTCGATGTCCTGCGTGGGGAAAGTCGAGTTATGAAGATGGTGAAGGGTCTGGAGGGGCCACAGGAGGAGCAGCTGAGGGGGCTGGGATTGTCCAGCCTGGAGAAGAGGGGACTGAGGTCAGACCTCACTGGGGTCTGCAGTTCCTCAGGAGGGGCAGGACTGAGCTCTGCTCTGGGTGAGCAGGGACAGCACCCAGGGAAGGGCTGGAGCTGTGCCAGGGCAGGCTCAGGGTGGATCTCAGCACAAGGTTCTTCCCCCAGAGGGTGGTTGGCACTGACCAGGCTCCCCAGGGCAGTGGGCACAGCCCCAAGGCTGCCAGAGCTCCAGGAGGGTTTGGATGATCCTCTGGGGCACAGGGGATGACTCTTGGGGCTGGGCCTGTGCAGGGCCAGGAGTTGGACTCTGATCCCGATAGATCCCTTCCAACTCAGCACGTTCTATGATTCTGTGACAGTCAGCACTCAACACCACCTACAGATGACCCAAGCCAGGCTGCCTGCACTGGCTCCAGCCTCACCTGCTGGGACTGGTGCTTGGCTTTGCTGGAGAGACCCAATCTCAAGGCTCCCCCCACCCATCAGGTGGAGCTCCTGAAGCAGCAAAACATTTTACACTCCCCCACAGCCCCTTTCTGCTGGGTCTCAGCACCGTGGCACAGCTGAGGTAAAGAATCAGTGAAACCTTTCATGGTTTTGACATTGGTGAATGAGAACAGAGCAGCACTTGCAAAAGGAAGTGGGAGACATAAAGAAGTCTATGAGAAGCCTTTCTACCTTTACAAAAGTGTTGCCTTTACCTCTTTCTTCACAGTTCTGTGAATCACAAACTCCACAACATCCCCAGAGGATGGAAGTATTTATCATGGGAAAACTGGGATAATTGTTTAAACAGCATTAAGAACTAATAAGGAAAAAATACAATTAATGAGCCTGTGCTGTGCTTGAAGCACCAGGCGATGTTGCATCTGTATGAGGTGGCTGAAGCTGCTGCAGCACTGGACAGGGAGGGGCTGTTCCTTGGCAGGAAAAGGCAGCGGAGGGTGGAATGCTCAGGAACTCCACTATCCCTTGCCCAGCACAACACCATAGTTTAGAAAAAATAAAAAGATGGAAAAACAAGGCAAGAGAAGATGATCTTGGCTAAGCACGTAATGGGTATCTTGAATAACTGCTATTTAAGTCATGTTCTTGTTTATTCTTTTGAACATGCTTGTGGTGAGCAATCATTCACCTGCTATAAATTACAAGCAACTGATAAGTCTGCATTTATGAGTCTCCAGTCAACAGCACTCATACTATAAAAAAACACACAAAAGCAAAGCCATCCATAACCAACAGCATTTTTTCCAGAGCTGGACCACATGGAAATGTTTCCAAAGCAGATATGTAGCAGATTTCTTTAAAATTTAGCAGCTCAGAAGAGAGTCCCAAAGGGTTGGGCTAATGCCACTCTCCATCCATTCCATTGTCTTTCTTTGCTAGATCTAAGTTTAATATAATAATCTCTGTGCTTGAAGCATGTTCTTTTTAAACTTAATGAGTTTTGATTTTATACAGTGCAGAACCTTATCCAGACTAGCTTTAAAAATTGAAAGGAATAAGATCAGAGAGTTGAGAATATGAGGTGGGGTTTTATCCAACGTGTGACTAGATGTTTCCAACTAGTATTCTGTGGAAAGGAGGGAAAAACGAGCCATTAAAAAGAAGTATTTTCACAGGAGATCTTCACAAACATGTTACCTCTGCTGACCTTTAGATAAAGGTAAAAAGGTTAATGCAACAATTTGGAAATTATTAGTCTGAGAAAGGACCAGTGACCTTCTCAGGGTTGTTCCCAGATTTCTCAGCGTAGCTTCCAATTCCTGGGAGATCATTTGAGCCGTGCAGAGACCTTACTTAGTCAGAGTCAAAATATTTTTCTGCCTTTGTTGTGGCCCTCCAAATACATAAAATGTGGAGTTTCCTTTTGTTCCACCTCCACCCCAGCTGGGGAGGGTGCCAGTGTAGGCTTTCATTCATCGCATTACAGATTTTTCCGACCATAGGCTGGACCGGAAAGAACAACAATTGGGATTGACTTCTCCCTAACACGTCCTCTCCAGTTTAAGGGTTTGATCACTGAACCATCAGTTCCCTCGGTGCAGCAAATGATGCAAATTCATTTTCCCCATTTACGTCATCGCTCCCCTGGGCCAACGTTTTCCTCTCCCTTTCGAAATGACGACGGGATTGATAACGGAGACCTCGGGAAGGTGCAGAACAAATCTGGAGTTCTGGGTTCTCTCCCAGCTCCTTCAGTGACTTGAGAGGCAGCTTGAGCAAGCCACGTTTTCCTTGTGAGTTGGTGCAGAGCAGTAAAACATCTCTAGGATGGATACAAGTGTCAGACACCCTTTGCCAACTGCAAGAAAACATGGAATGACATCCGAATGAGGGAAACTGCCAAGCAGGGCCTTCAGTAAGGGCCAGAATACTAGTCTGAATCAGAAATACCTCACAATTTCAGCCCCGTAGTTTTTCAGATCTAGATTCTCCTAAACCCGAGTTCTGTCAACTCTTCTTTCTGCAAAACACACAAATATGAACCCCAAGAGAGGAGGCCAAGAAAAACTTGCTGTAGTGTCACAACAATCTACTTGTGACTCAGTTCTGTTACTGAGGACTGAGATATTTTGTACTCCCCTCTGAAATATAGTCCATGTTTCACTCAAGGTTACATAAGCTGGAGACAGGAAATTAAGATAATTAAAATTAAAACTTTATGTGATGTCAAAAATTACAGATTTGTACCAGTTAATGCACCCCTGAGAAATTGGAAGTCCAGGTTAAGAACACATTACCAATAAATACTTTCACAGAGTTCATGATCAATATATCTCATTTAATTTTTATAAGTGACACTTAAAGGTGTCATTTTGCTTATTATTTTGTGGTTCTGAGCTAAGACTGATTTCTGAGAATTACGCTAACTTTTTAACATTATACCATTATTAAGCTTTTTTTTCCCCCACCTATGAACAAACAAGGTAACTGTAGGAAGTCTATGCCTTATTTGTATTTCTACGTTAAAACACAATGGAACATTTCTGACCGGGTCTGTAAATCATGAAGACAAATGACTGTAATGATTTTCTTGCTGACAAGCTTTCCCCCTCATTAAAAGGCCTTTGTTTCTAAAGTACTGAAGGAAGATACAGCAGTTGGATGAGAGGGCAAGACAGAGGGTGCAAGTGGGAGTGATGGACTCCCCAGTTTCCACAAAGAAACTGGATTTCAGCTGTCAATCCAAGCCTTTATGCCATCTGTTTCTGTGGCAGGGCCTGCAAACACCCAGCAGGGCGTTAGGCAGAGTGTACCGGAGCAGGGAGCGGGAAGCAGGGCAGGACAGTCGCCCATTCAACCAGAAGGTTCTGACAGACTGAAAGAGGAGCCAGAATGAGACTTCTGAGTGACCCAAGTCAGGCCCTGCACAGCCCAGCCAGGGATTGCTCCAGGCTCCCGGAGGGCTCAGGTGACACCTGCATTTGTTCATATTTAGTCCTTCTGTGCAGCCCTAGAAACCTGAATTTCCTGTAAGATAAAAACTAACGTACATCTGTACAGCTCCATCCATCATATGTACACGTGCACTTTGCAGAAAGAAAAACGGCCGGAGTCTGGACGCAGCACAATCTCCTTTGGAAGAGGGGCTGCTGTGATTTATCTGTCACACAGTCTCGTGACAGCACGACTGTTTCTCGGTCTCTAACGCACAGTGGTGGTGTCTGTAACCCAGCAAAGCCACAGGCTCCCAGCAGCCTGGTGCTGTGCTTCTCCCCAGCAGTGAGCTGGAGGCTGGGGCCAGGATTCCACCCCAGTGCCCTGCCAGCCCAGCCCAGGAGTCCCCAGTGAGGCACACAGGGCTGTCTAGAAATCAGACACACCAATAAGCTGCACGGTGACACACACGCCAACCTCAAGGAGCTCAGATGATTTCTCTGCTCTTGCCCTCCCCTGTATAACTCCCAGCATTAACCACAGTTCACTGGACTATGTTTGGTGTAAGAGTGTGAACTCTTTTCCATCTGAGCTCCGTTAAAAAGGCAAATGGTATCTCAAGGAGCAAGCTGACCCCATTGTCAGACCCTTTGGGAGCTGGGAGGGCAGCCAGCAGTGGAGCCAGCCAAAATGCCTGAGCCAAGGCCAGCTAAGGAGTCAGCCAGGCAAATCCAAAGCTGCTGGAAAAATACATCCTGGAGCTTGATGTCTGGGACCCTGAGCTACTACTCACACCCTGCTTTAGTAGCTATGGGTGTTGGCTGTAACAGCAGCACAGAAGAGAGGGTGAACAGGGAAAGCAAATTAGACTGGAGTTACATAAGAGGCCTATTGACTTTTTAATGTTACTTGGAAGTAGCAGGTATGTTTACCAGAACAAAATCTCCTCTTCTACAGTAAAAGGTCTTTACAAGGAAAGGATCTGTAAAAAGGGATCGTACTATATACCCTTACAGAAGTATAGAGGGCTAGAATAGGCAGCACAAGAAAAGTGGGATGTACCTGTCTACTTCAAGCCTTTCCAAGCTTTGGAAAGTATATTTTTCTGCTGAGCATAATTGCTGTTTAAAGCCAACAGACACCAAAAGCAGTAGAAAGCAAGAAGATTTATTAGGATCACAAATTGCTATTTGGTCACTTCCAGATCTTTTTTTCTTTTTTAATAATAAAGGAAATTATTTATCATTTTTAAGATGCAGTGTAGATGACAGGACACAGGATAATCCAGAGACACAGGGTCTGTTCTCCAACTGATCTGGGACTGAACTGCATTTTGAAGGACTTCTGTTGGCGGGATCAAGCAACAGGACAGCACCATGGCACATGTCCCCATCTGTGAGCACTGTGTGAGAGCACAGTCTTAAACATCAGAAGCTGATCTCTAACCACATTCAGTATCAGTGGATGAATCATTTATGTTGCTGTACTGAAGGACTGACCTGTTCTCAAGATGAGGCCACCTAATGCACAAAGCCTGGCAACCCCTAAGAAAATACTGATGGAATTAAAAAGTCACAGTTCTAGACCACAGTAAAGCTGTTTCTAAAAACCCTGCTCTGCTTTTACCTCTGCCATCAGGTCTCAGCTCTTCAGTGGAAAGCTATATTCCAATAGAATGCTGACAATCTTGAAAAATCTTTGTTCCAGGGATCTCTGTTCCCTTTTTCTGGGGAAATGTTTCACTGAAGCACTACATAAGAGGAAAAAAAAACTATGCCAACAGCAGCTACAAAAAATGGAATTGCCATAAGAGCCTTGGGAACCTGAAAGTATATGGAGATACCTGTTACAGCTTGGGACCAAAACATGGTGTAAAGTCCATGGCCACTTCTAAGAGCATATAGCTTTTCATTCTTGTGCCATCTGAAGCTGCAGGAATAACAATCTGTCCAAGAGCTCAGACTGAGCCTTGGACTCAGCTTCCTGCCTAAGGGAACAGAAGATGATTAAGACATGAGACAGCAGCCCTGCAAGCAGAAAGAAAATAGCCTGAGTTAGAAGCCTACAGCAAAACAGGGGATAAGGTGCCTAGACCTTTTTCCAAAGATTGTCAGTGCTTACAGCGCTTCAGGTTGGAGTGAATTAGCACAGATCAGGTGAAGGAAACTGCCACAGAAAAATATACTGTAACACAAAACTTTCCTGCCGTCAGAAACGTTCTTTTTAATCATTAGTACTTTAGCAAGAAAACACATGTGCACATACACACAAGTTTAACATTTCTCTGAAAGTCTGATCTCTTGTACTTCAGACCAAATAGAAAACATAGAGCAGGCCAAATTCTGATCAGAATCTGCAGTAAAGTTCAGCAGATCTGTGGTGTTGAAAGCCCATTGCTGCTTAAGACAAGTATTTTACAAGGCAGTGAAATAAACTTAAGACAAACACAGGCAACGATTGCTTTGGTGTAGAAAAGCCCAATGTGCTTTAGGCACATGACTCCTGTTTTGGGCTCCCAAGACTTAGGAGAGAACGTCACCATCCAGAAGACACAGAGACATCTGACAGAGAGGGTTAGACCTGTCATAACAGGGCAACAGCAGCCTGACCGAGCAGGAAGATGAGAGGCAACTGGAGAGCTGGTCTTGTGTCAGCAAACTCAAGTGAGACCCTCAAAACAAACAAAAATACACTCAAAGGTAGTTCACTTCAGTATTCCTGTGAGGAATAAAGCACAAGAGGCTTGCTGAGGCAATTGGGCAGCAAAAAGGCATTCACCAGCATAACTACACAGGCTCATAACTTCAGAGCCACTCCAACATTATTTCAGGCCAAAGGAAATCAACTTGTACTGTTGGTATTATTTACAATGGAGAATCAATGTAAAGTATTTACTTTTATGACTGTAGAGTGCATGTAATCAACTGTAAACTGTCTCTTTTACTCATTCATTCGTCTTACCATGGCTGACCAAAAATTTAACAGCAACATTATCAAACTTCAATATCTTTCATTTTGACCTAAGGAAACGGACACACTGCTGCCTTCCACACAAACTTCCAGATTTACATCTAACCCAAAACATACACAGACAGACCTGGAGCAAACAAAAACTCCAGATTTGTCATGGAAGAGGTAAGTAATGTGTTTCCTAATCAGCTGAATGTTTGCTAAAGTTGGAACTGTCTAGAACTAGACTGGGCAGACACGGAGCTTTGTAAAAGGACTATGGCAGAAACGTGGAGTTATGGTAAACTGTGTTCAAGTAAAAAGGGATCAGTTACCAAACCAGGGCCACAGAAAAGTGACCATAAACTTCTTGGGTAATCACAGTCCAAAAAGAACTCCAAAGCCTCCCTGGATGCACTGAACCTTGTTATCAAATCATTTACAGTTGTGTGAGTCAATGTGAAAACACTGGAGTAAAAGCAGACGGAAGGAGCTATTGATTATCATGGAATCACAGAATGGTTTGAGTTGGAAGGGACTTCAGGCTCATCCTGTTCCACCCCCTGCCATGGGCAGGGACACTTTCCACTAGCCCAGGTTGCTCCAAGCCTCATCCGACCTGGCCTTGGACACTTCCAGGGATGGGGCAGCCACAGCTTCTCTGGGCAACCTGTGCCAGGGCCTCCCCACCCTCACAGGGACGGATTTCTTCCTGATATCTGATCTAAACCATCCTCTGCCAGTTTAAAACCATTCCCCCTTGTTCTATCATTACATGTCTTTGTCCAAAGTCCCTCTCCAGCTCTCTTGGACCCTTTTAGGCACAGGAAAGCTGCAATAAGGTTTCCCTGGAGCCTTCCCTTCTCCAGGCTGAACTCCTCCAACTGTCTCCCCCTTTTCTCATAGGTCTTCTGATCCCTCTAATCGTCTTTGTAGCCCTTTCAATTACAGGTTAGTGTTTCAGCTTGCCTTTCCCTGACCTAGCAATCATGGAGTTTGTCAGAAAAGCAAACAGTTCTCTTACATTTTCCCCAGGTATTCAAAGACTGCCTATCAGCAGTGCAGGAGCAGCCACAGAACACCCCCAGCTCTACCTTACTCCGAAGGGGTGTTCCCACACTGCTGTGCACACCCAACAACCCTGCTTCAACAACACTACAGAAATGCAAACTGAAAGACTCCAGTCTCTTGCAAGGAAGATACAATTGTGTGCTGAACCATCAGGATGGCTTTGGACGTTCATGTGGCTCCACTGCACGGGGGTCTCGCGCCCGCCCAGCTGCACCAAAGTCATGGAAAAGCAGAGATCCGTCCGGACACGTCCACCAGCACTGAACGGGCCCTGAAGGACTCGATGAATGAAAACTGCTCAGGATTGTCAACTTCCATTTGATTTCCACTGTTTAGGAAATAAGGCTGACCTTTCTGTTACCATGCAACCGAGGGAAACGGGAACAGAGAGTGAGCGTCACCCTAATGAAGGGCTTGAGTCAGCTATTGCTCAGCATCTTACACACACGCTGCTGTCTGGACACATGTCCTCACTTAAAGCTGGTTCCCTGCCAAGGAAATAATACACACTCTGAACTATTTCTTCCTGAAAATCAGATTAAGGAACTTTGGAAGAAAGGAAAGATTGTATCATCTTGATACACCACTACAAAAATCAGCTAAGCCCCAGGAAATAACACTTCCACTAACAGAGACAGATGAACTGTAAGTAAAAAGGATCACCAGAGAATTACATCTCCCATCAGTTTCTCCAAGTGATAAATTCCCATCAATATTCAAGAATCAGAGCCTGATACAAAATGAAAAGTGTTGACTGAGCTTTATAAACTCACCAAGATGAAAAACTGAGGCATTTCATCAACCACAAAAGGCAGTTATATCATACAACACAAAACAATTTAGACATAAAAGGTACGTTCTAAAATTCTGCAACTATGTTGTGCTGTCTCTTTTTCCTTATAAAGGCAAAAGGATGACTGAATCAATTTCATGGCTGCAATAAGAACTTCCAAGTAAATAATCAATCCATGCAGAGAACTAATGCAGGAGGAAATTATGTAAGATGGATGAACAGCTGCCTTTCCAACAGACCTTTATGCTGTTCAGTAAATCATTAGGATTCTTTATATGTGCATTTTCTTAATAAAGGTGGCTTTACTAAGGATCAGTAAGTTTTTTTAGCTATTTATACACACTGCACTCGCAAAAGGAGCTGCAAGGAGCAGTCCTAGACACCACTGAACCTAGAAAGGCGCTACAGAGTCACCCCTTTAGCCAGGGGGCTGCTCCAAAACTTCAGCTTTTAAAGTTGTCTGAACATCTGTGGGAGTTCCCGTTACCTGCAAAGACACAGAAGTTCCAGAGACACCACAGAGCAATCACCCACGCTGAAGAGGCCCAGACCAATCCGTGAAGGAATTAACCATCCTCTTTATAATCAAATGAAACCCCGTGGAGTTAGGCAGAACCTTGAATTGATATCAATGCCTAGCATTTCATATGTCACGCTCACTGTGCTTCTCCAAACAAGAAGTGGTTCCCTGTGCTGGGCTTCGATACCGAGTGACCACCACGGGGTCACTTCCCTTACACGTTATTTCAGGCTTTGCAGCTGCTTTGCCCCACCTTAAGGTCACTTCTGCTCCACACACCTTCCTCCTCTCACAGGGCGATGGCTATCCGAAAATAGGGGACCCGCTAGAAACTAAGTGGCAAATTTATAAGGCTGAACTTCTTACAACTCAAAATTACAACAAACTGCAACAGTATTATTACGTGTTGATGCATAACTACGCAGCCATGCAATACAATGTATTTGTGATTGTCACACGTAATTAACAATAAAGCTGCTGTCCGGCCTTCTCAAAGACAATTCTGATCAATGGCGTGATTTTACGGTGTTCAGACAATGGGTGTATTGAAGAATTACTTGTGCACTGGTATATGTATTACATGGGAAATAATTACGTTTTGATTAATGGCTAATAGTGTTAATACAAAATGGATTTTTAAAGGTGTCTTCCAGGCATTGCAACTCCCCTGGAAGTCTCTCCCTCATTTTTTTGTGTAGTGAAAACAATCAGCACCAAGAAGTAATGTGAGAAAAAAGAGAAAAATCAGATGCAATTTCAAGGTAGTCAATGTCTTCAGGTAGGAAAACACCACTCATGGTATTAAAATGCAATTTTTAATTAAAAAAGCACTTGCCTTGTTTGAGCTGCTTCACCTCAAAAGCCATTTCATTTGCAAATGGATACATAAGACAGTGGAAGATTGAGGAGAATCTCCAGTACTAATTGTCAACTTTTCAGCAATTCAGCTGAATTTCAGCATTTGATATCCTCAAACAGGAGAACAGGATCGCAGCCAGAAGCCTCTAAATAGTACAAACATTTGTGCACTTTTACAAGGCAGGTAAAAGCCTAAATTATGTTGCTAATTAATTTTATATTTCCTTTGGGTAGCCAAAGAAACCTGGAGCAGTTCAGCATTCATTGGGGGATGAAGTTTTGCCAAGTATTCAGGTATGTTATTAACAGAACAAGCCAGAAGAACTGAGGTCATGTTTTCTGCAACACCTACAGGGAAAAAAGTCAAATTCAAAGCAAGCTCATGCAAAGCAAATATATACACGAGGCAGAAAGGGAGAAAGGAGCACCAAAGCACCTGAGACATTTAAATACATGTAAAAGACCTTGAAACTGAAACATTCTTCCAGAACAAAAGACAACAAAACCAAAACTTAGTTTGGTGATAGCAAGTAGCAAAGAACTCCAAAGAAAAATATCTAAAAGAAATGGAGGGTAGAACCTGACCAAAACAAAGATGTGTTTTGTGCTACATGCACTCTGCCCAAATAGGTTCCGTAAGATTTAATTGATTTCTGTAATTGAGCATGGCACAATAAGCCAAACTTTCCTACATACCTGCACTGTGTAGGTGTGATGCCCTGGAGAGAAAAAGACAGGCAGGACATTAAATAGAATATTTTTACCTTCAAAGCTGCTTCCCTGTCTGCTTTTAACCTGCAGAGTCTTTTTTGTTCTCCTTAAAAAGATCTTGTAATTCAATTGAGGAACATCTGTGTTCATATCAACTTTTAAGATACTTAAACCCTGATTACCACACACAAGCATTCACCTCCCTCTTTACCCGTCAGCACAAAGCAACAGCCTCTTATGTGACTCTCAGACACAAACAAGAGCCAGCACCGTTTTCTTCTTAACCAGTGAACAAGTTAAGCTGTTCAACTGATGTAAAATGGGTACCATTATTAACAACAATATGACTGGTTAGTAAATAATAAAATTTTAAACGGTTTAACAATTGATCGCAATCCCTTTTGCAATTAATTGTATTTTCATAACTACCTCTGCCATCTCCTTCAATGGAAAAGTAAAAAGAATTTCCAAACACCTTGCTCCACCTCCTCTTCAGCATTTAAAGAGGCCAAAGCCTTTGAAATTTAACACAAGCAATTCAACCAATTAGCATCTTATTCAGCCAAACACTTTGAGTCACCCTTTTAAAACTGGATTGATTGCATATTGTTGAAATTGTGTTTAACTGGTATAATTCCACAGAACAGAAAGAGCTTCATTCCTGTTTAGGGAATATGAAGGTTCAATTATCTTCACCTCCAAGTTTTGGGAACTAAGAAATCTCTCTTAATTGCTGAGAACCTGCTGCAGGGGTTCCAGATGTCTCTGTTCTCTCCCACATCCCCCTGCCCCCCGATCAAGCCTCGCACGCAGCCGTCCCAGACCCCGGGTGAGAGGGCCAACGTTAATGAGGTGCAGTCCAACTCCCCGTGTTCTGAGGCACAAATAACAGCTGGGACAAACGGCCTGGAAATTCCAGGCTGGCGGGAAGAGGGAAGGCAGGTGCGAAACCCCCGGAGCGCCGCGTCGCAGTCCCCACGGACACGGGGACGGACGCGCCGCTCTCCCACCCATGGTCTGCTCCAACACAGCACACGGCTGGGCTCGAGGCCGCGCTCTTCCCGGGCCAAGACTGTATGGAATGCACACAGAGGGCAAGGCCGGGAATTTACGTGCTTCGCGGTTATTTAGGAATTACGGGAAGGAGAACTTGGCTGCTCCTGGCGCTGCGCAGGTGGAGGGAACCGGGAGCACCCAGCGGGTTTGCAACCAACAGGCCACTTGATCAGGAGCGAAGATTACACCCGAAAAGATGGTTCAATCCGAGGAGAGAAACTGAGGGATCACCTTCAAAATTCTTTCTTTGCACCACCTTTCCAATAGTAAAGTCCAGACTTCATGCTCGAAGACGGTTATCTTAAAGATCATTAATGATAAAATATTTAGTCTATGCATGTGAAAACTCTAAGCTTTCATTTGGTTATGCTCTTCAATAATAAAGGTGGAATAAAGCAACTCAAAGTCTTCACAGGAAGTGTCATTTGAGCTCTTAACTGTACAATGTGTAAAATGTTTGTGAAGATCAGTGGAAAAGCTCCCTGGCTATTCTATCCATAAGCAAACCTGAACTCCCAAACCTTTCAAGTATGTGCTATTGTTATTAAGTGAAAGAGAAATGGGCTCAGCACAGCTGCCTGCTTTTGTTTAAACTAACAGATGAGCCACAGCAGCAGTTTGAAAATGCTGAGGCTGCCAGAGCAATGCAAGTCAGGAGAGAACTGTGGTTCTAGAGGGGGAGATCCAACTCACCTGAGCTTTAAATGAACATGGGGAGCTGGGGTCTCCACTCCTGATAAGGTGTTGCTGGTAGCAGACAACACAACTTGTGCTGGCCAAAGCACATCAGCACAAACACGTGTGCTCAGGTCCCACTCAGGGGCTGCATGACAAAGCCTCCTGCAGCTGCCCCAGAAATACCAAAACACTGGTCAAAAAAGGGACAGGAAGACAAGAACGGGAGATGGCACAACCAGAAACAAAGTGGATGATAGAGGGAATTAAGGGAACATGAGGACATGCAGTAAGAAAAAAGAAAAGGAATAATGAGCAGAAACAACCCAGACAATTATCCCAGGTACATGTCAGGCTGGCTCTGAATTGCTGTCACCTACGTGGCACTGTCAACTGTTCTTGCTCTCGATATTTTATTTGTAAAAAACACTACTCCACATCTCAGTCTGTGGGGAATTAAACACAGTAACAAATGCTATAGCAATGAAACTGAAGGAAGGATTTTTCTTTCTGGACAAAATAAATGCCTAAGAAACCCTTCAGGGTTGGTGGCAACTCATGGAAAGTGTCCCAGCATGGCTCTCCAGAGCCCACACACAGCTCAGTTAGCGGGCCGAGTAGCAGTGCTTCCACCAGAGAGGGTGTGCTGCTCCAGGAGGGATCTGCCAGTGCCTGGAAAGTTAAGAGTGTCTGGACAGCACAGTGGTGGGTAATGTGAGACAGATGATTTCACCTTTAGGTCTCCAGTTCAAAAAAATTCAGCCCAAAAAGTGTCATCACCTGATAGTTTTTACTACTTCTATTTACAGTACAAAATTTCCCAGAGAGCCAAACTGAGATCAAGACTTTCTACTCCCTCCCTCCTTAGGTTAGGGATAGTGTCTAAACTAAGGAACAGACCTTCTCTACAGATCCCATATTATAAACAGACCACAGATATGAAGGAAAAAGCACAGGAGACAGAAATGTATTGTCAAAATTCAGTGAATCTGACATAAAAGCAAGTCTGACTCCCAGGCTGACTCTTATCTGTGCTTTTTGTCTCAGGAGAGCTTCCTCACCCTACCCTGAAGGCAAAATACCCACATGTGCAGCAAGATCTGAGCTCCAGGATGCATCACCCTTGTTGGACAAGTCCATATTTTTCAGCTCCAGTGGAATAGGGCTGATACCCCCCAGGAGCGCTGGGCTCACTGTGCACACAGGGAGCACATCCAGGACTCCCAGACACCCAGCAGCATGGCCTGAGCCTCCCCTGAGTGCCTGGGAATGCTGGGCAAAGGTTCATGTCAAAAAACCCAAGCCCAAAGTATCCATATCCAAGACATAATGATCTGAGAAAGCAGCTTGTCTTAACAATTGGATCAAAAGGAGCAGGAATCTGTGCTCCTACTCTGCTCTCCTAAAACAGGACCACCTCTGATTATAATTAAACAGAACATCAGAAAAGCTGCCTTTGCACGAATCTCCTCCAGCTGAAAGATGGCCCTTCCAGGTCAGGCTGGCAGGGTGGAAAGGAATCCTGCTGAAGGAATCCTCAGCTCAGAGTATCCACCAAGCACTTGTCCTGGACACAGAGATCATCTGGTTCAGAACAATCACACCCTTTTCTCAGTCAGATAATTATTTGTAAAAGTATTAGGAAAAAAAATGAAAGCCTTGAAAATGAGGGAGCCCATCTAGTGTAAAGCATCAGCAGCATCAAAGAGCTCTGGGTTATCTCTCTGTAAATATATATAAACACATATCTATCTTACCATATTTTATCTCTGTGTAATCAACCACCTCATCTCCCCACTCTGCAATAACGAGCAGTAATTCTATTTCCACTGGAAATCATTTAAATTCTGACATCTTCACTGGGGACTAAATAACATGTGACCTTATCTAACTTAAATCTGGTATTAATTTCAACAAGAGAAAAAATGGTTTATGAAATTCAGGAGCTTAGGGTAACCGGGGGGATACAGGTCTGCCTGAAGGGGTAGCATATGGGCTTCATTTCCCTTACATTTTTCACCAAATTCTGAGAACTACAGTTCAAGTTTTGCTGTAGGGTGACACAAAAGTGTAACCCCAAATCTTGCCTGGAAGGAGCAGGGATCTGAACACAGCACCGGGCAAGAGAAATTCGGAACATTTGAACCACAATTGCAAAACCTTACATAGACTTGATTTCTTACCAAGCTTTTTCGTGTAACTGTAAGAACCTTTAAAAAAATAATTGCCTTCTTCTTTGAAAAATAAGAATGATGCTATGATGAAATATAGATAAAGTCAAATTCTGCTTCCAGTTATGTTTTTAAGTGTGGAATGAAGTACAGGAAGCTAAGCTGCTATGACCTTAAGTCTAAAAAACTGATCCTTAGTGGGACCCTTTGAGATAATTTGTCAAAAATTTGATTCTTCAACACCAACTTTCTGAAATTCAACAGGAAGGACCCTTCCATCCTGAAGATACTTTTATCTTTATGTACATACAGTTTTCTATCTTTTATTGTTTGTTTTGTCCCAAATGCTTTCATGCCACCAAGCAGAGACTGTTGCATGTCCCTGCCTTCAAAAGCAGAGAACTCTTCACTTGGATTAGCAGTAACAATTCGATGAGGACAAGCTGGCCACACACATACACATTGCCACGTATTTTAGAGGTACCTTAATCAGATACATCTCACTTATTCCACTGCTTTTACTTTTGCTACTGAAATAAAAACCTTCATTGTCTCATTTTAGAAGGTTTTCAAATAAGTTGTCTAAAAAGCACTTAGTTTTGTTCATCTTATCACCTTATCTATTAATTTTATTGCACGTCCCCCAGTTCTTGTACTGTGAAAAAAACCCAAGAAATGACCATTCACTGCACACACTCCTCTCTGCACTCCCTCTAGTCCAGACAGTCTGAGGCTACTCCAGCTCTGCTTCATTCTGCACCTCTCATTGGCCTTTTTAAAGATTTTCTAGTTCTGTTACGTCCCAAGACAGAGGAAACCAGTCTGGAGAGCCACAAGTCTACCTGGTGCTTACATCATGGGCTGTGCTGCTTTCAGCCTTTGTTCTAATTCCTTTCCCCACGACACTCACGTGCCCTTTGTGGTTTGGATGAGCAGAAGTAGGCTCTCCCCCTGTACTTACACCATAAGACACAAAATAACCCATCAGACAGAAGCAAATAGATACCATCTGATTATCATGACAGATGGTCACTGAAACTGCTGCCAGGTTTGTGGGAAAGAGAGGAAGAACCTGAAAATAACAACATTTAGTTTTCAGGTCTTTTCCTATATTTTCTTCTGTAGATCGGGTGCAACACCTAAGAAAGCCTGACTGTGGAACCTCCAAAGTGTCCAAGGCCAGGTTGGACGGGGCTTGGAGCAACCTGGGCTAGTGGAAGGTGTCCCTGCCCATGGCAGAGGATGGAATGAGATGAGCTTTAAGGTCCCTTCCAACCCAAACCATTCCATGATTCTTTCACCTGTGGGAGCCTTGCCCTGCTACACTGCCAAGGGCAAAGCCGGGCCATGGGGAGCAGAATCCACGACAGTGGTGGGGCTGATCTCGTTGGGGAGCATCTCCCAGCAAGGAGAACACCGCATCCTGCACAACCATAACCACAAATAGCCCAGCACGACGTGGGCTCTTTCCTTCCTCTCACTTGTAGCGAGGGAGGAGGAAACTGCGGTGGCAGGGGTTCACGGCATCATTTGTGCTGAATGGAGCAGAGGGAGAGGCACTGGGCTACTTCCCCTGGGGGAAACTGGGGCAAACCCACTGTGGAGAGGCTGGGAGGATGGGCAGGGAGCAGGGCCAAGGCTCAGTGGAGGGATCTTACAAACATAACATAAAGAAACAAACATAAGAGGGAACAGCTGGAGCTGTGTCTGGGCAGTGTTAGGCTGGGCATTAGGAAAAGGTTCTTCCCCCAGAGGCTGGATGGGCACTGACCAGGCTCCCCAGGGCCGTGGGCACAGCCCCAAGGCTGCCAGAGCTCCAGGAGGGTTTGGACATGGGGGGCTGAGGTGTCCTGTGCAGGGCCAGGAGTTGGACTCAATCCTTGTGGGTCCCTTCCAACTCAGTATATTCTGTGATTCAGACCTGAGGTCTTCTCAACCATTTTTGGGTCTTCTACAGAAGGTATGAGCTGAAGCTCCAGGATACAACCAGGTATACCTGAATGATATCGCTATAATCAAATTTCTGTACAACTCACGGACATAGCAAGGCTCTGGGATTACCTGGGATTAAGCTACTCGGTGCTGGGAAGCAGCAGGCTGCCAGGATCTGACCTCCTAAATCTGGCACAGCTGCATTAAGCAGAGACACACCAAAACAGCTGCACCCTTGCAAAAATCATCTCAAGCACAAAATGCAGCTCAGAAATCCTGCACACAATAAACAAAGACCACACAGCAAAGCAAAGTGTCCGGCACCGCCAGGCATCAGTCAGGACAGGGATCCAGACCTGGGTGGGAATTCCCTCCCCTCCCCTCACAGTGCAGGTCACAAGCATCCACTTTCCCACCAGTGGGAACAGAGTTAGTCCCTGCAACCACATCCCCTGCACCCAGACCAAAAAGGTTACTGGGCAGGGAGGGTGATGCTCTCAATGTGCACAGGTTAGGGACAAAAGCCCAAGATGATCTTAACAGCAGAAAGAAGCTCTCTCTGTCCTTCTGCAGATGTCCTGTGGGACACAGCTGGGGCTGTGGTGGCACCCAGGGACTTTATGAACTGCAGGGCAGCCCTGGGTTTATTCCCAGGCTGAGGAGAGGCTGCAGCCAATTAAGAAGGTTTCCAGACAGGTTTATTTGCAGCCACCCCTCACCTTAACATGCCCCAGCAGATGTTACACTGCTGCTCTGCTGAAACACTAAACTGTCACCACAAAGGCCAGGCACAACAACCACAGGGACAACTCAGCAGTGATGTTTTACACCAGGCCAGAGCAGCACCAGCACAAAGACAAGCTCAGTCCATCCCACTGTGCCAAGTGTGCTCAAACCCAGCAGCACCAGACCATGCTGGGCACCCTCCCTGTCCCGGGGCGGACAAGGGTAGGATGTGCACCGAGGGCATGTGGGAAGCTTGAACCAGGCTTTTACCCTGAACCTTGCACTTGCTCTTTAATTACAAAATAATATTTTTCACTAGGAGATGCAAGGGAGGCCCCAAGTCTGTGTGGAGGGTGCAAGGTCAGGGATGCCCTGGGGAGTCCCCAGGGTGAGTGCAGGGATGCTCCCTGCCATCGCTGCAAGCAGGAGACAAGCTCCCCATCACTCCCAGTCTATCAAGCTGTGCCAGGTCCAGGAAGTTCTGTGTTGAAGGGAAACACTTCAACTCACCCATCCAAGCGCATGGCAAGGCAGGGTTTGCAGAGCTCAGAAAGAAGCCTCTTGGCTGAGGGAAGTGGGACGCAAAATCATGCTCACAAACCCCTCAACGCCTCAAAGGAGAGCAGTCCATGGCTCCAGAGGTGTCCAGATCAGCATTAGAGATGCCCTTTGCACAGGCAGCACAAACCAGAACTCCACCTTCCAGTCCCTAAATCCAACAAATTTGTCTCAAGAGGCACAGGAGACCTCCCAGCAGGGCAACGGGAAGCCCCCCAGCTAAAAAGCTGCTGACATCCACCCTGCCCTCATGCTCATGCATCTGGTTTTGTTTCACTATTTATTTTTTCTTAATACATGGAAAATGAGTCAGATTTATCTGCCAGCCACACAGGCAGCCCAGAGCACATCATGTCCCCAGCTGGGAGATGCAGCAGGCGGAGCACCGACAAAAGCAGGGCTAAGCCGTGCTTATCCCAGCATCCAACACAGCGCGATTCCAATGAGCCCAGCATGACACAGACCCAAAGAAAAACTGCCCTTTGGGAGAGCAAAGGCCACAGCAAAGCCTCCAAACAGCAATGGGGTGCTGGGCAGGGGCTGCACCAAGCTCCCCGTGCTGGGAGGGAGCCTGGGCACAGCACCCGCTCATGCTCCGATCGCTATCGGTGCCAGCGGCAGCAGCGGCCCCGGGGGCGGCCTCGGAAGGATGAGGCTTTGCCATTGCTTTTCTGAGAAGTGCATTGAGATGCCCTCTTCCTCCTCCTCCTCCCACAGTAGCTCCTTCAGGGGGTGGCATTTCCCCCCTGCCTCTCTTTGAAGTGGGCGACCGTCAAGGCCGAAAAAGGAAAGAAATAAAGCAGAAATACCACATCATGCCCAGACTGCCCACAGCACCTGGGCCGGGCATCAGGCACTGGTGCTGTCCAAAGTGACAGAGCTGGGGGGGGGGGGGGGGACGCAAACAGCTCCATTTCCTCCCTCCCCCAGACCCTCTCCCACCATTTCCCCTACATCCACCCCAGAAGGAGGTGGCTCCTCCAAGGGACCGCCCAGAGGAAGGGCCGACTCGCAGCAGTTTGTAAGGAGGGGTTGGAGGTGCCCAAAGGACAGGGGACAGTCCAAGCCTTGCAGCCACGGTATTCCCTTGGGATGCATCCTGCACTGCACAGCAATCCAACCCACAGCTTCCATATCCATGCAGATCCTTAGATATGGAATATGGATATCCAGCAGCAGGGTACAGGGACACCTCCCAGGGCTAGAGCCACTCCAAGCACTTCCAACCCTGGGCAGTGATTTTGGCAAGAAAAACCATGACAAGCCTGGAGAAATCAGCTCAAGGTTAAAGTTTGCCAGGTTTAGTAACCAGTAACCATAGTTCTGCACCCGAGCTGGAAGTATTTCAGACACTGCATTTCCCTACCCAGTGACTAAGCTGGAGGAGCCCCACACTGGACTGGTCCTTCCCCAGGAGAGTATTTCGATGCAGTGAACAGGATCTTAAGTTTCTCTTTTTTAGAGCTGAGCACACTGAATTTCTGGGCACCACATGAGACAGTGTCCAGCTCCCCAGTGACCTGCATCCACTCTCCCACACCAGCATCCTTCATCCTCTCTGACCCACTTGGAGCCCTGTGGTAGATACACAACAGCTCCTTCCCAGCAGATCCCAGTGCTCCTCCACACATCGGGCTGCCCTCCAGACTCTTCAGCAGCTCCCATCCACCACAATCCTCTGGCCTCCCTCCCACCTCTGATTTCCAGCATTGCATCCCCAGCAGTGTCAGCAGCCAGATCCAAGCCCAGGGCTTTCCTTCACCAACAGCTCCCTGTTTCTCTGCTCATCAGCAAGAAGTAAAATATATTTCTTCCTTTATCACACTAATTTGACCACAGGCTTTCTCGAGCCACACAAAGCCAGGCAAACCCTGAATGGGGTCTCCATGAAGAAAAGAAGGTTGCCCTTCCAAGCACTTTTCTAACAGAGATTTTTATGAGTCACAGACAATTAATTTTAAATTTGGTTCCTCCAATAAACTCTGCAGAAAGATCTTCTATTTAGACCCCAGAGCTGGCCATGGGCTCATCCAGAGTATAAATCCGGGATGGTCATACTCACAACTTCTCCTCTTTGCTGACTTCACACACCTCAGCTACTTAGTCACTTACGCGGGGGGGAAACAACCTGTTGGAAACGATTACTCACCCCCTCTGGAGCAACGTAAAAGTAAAGCACTAAATAATTTAAAAATTAACAAAACCCTAGCAAGGCCTCAGCCCAAGGAGCTGCAACGTGGTGTATGCTATTTTGGAGTATGGAAATGGTAAAAACGAGGGGAAAGCAAACAAATTGGGAAATAGAAGTGATGCAAGAAGTTAAAAATGAGAAAAGAGAAGGTTACAGCCCAGCTAAGAACAAGACAGAAGGATTCACTGACTATATGAGGAACAGCCCTGCCACAAATAACAGCCTGGATCTGACACAGAACAGGGATAATGAAACCGTTGCTTGTAACACGGGGAAGGCAGAAGGATGTGAAAACATTTCTGCTCTGTCTCTGAAAGCGACAGGATGCCCTGCTATAGGGTGTGGGTGAGCTGTGCTCTGTTTTCCCTAAATCGTACGTGTTACTGCAAATACTTCCTACTCTGACTGCAAGGGGGTAGGATGTGAAAGAGCAGCATGTTAAAACTGAGGACAGCCCCCACTGGAGGGGTTGCCCTGGGGGCTCCCCAGCAGCAGAACCTGGGCCAGGGCACAGCAGAGCCATTACCACCCACCCACCGCCGGAGCGGAAACGAGGAGCGCTGGTCACGCTGGGATTGCTGGCAACGGCACAAATGCCTTCGATGAAAGGGGACCTTCTGACGTGTGACACGCCTGAGATTCTCCCAGGAATGCCAGGTCATTCTGCCAAACCCCGCAAAACCCACATGAAGAGGACTGAGAACCAGCAGGCGGAGAGATGGGGGAAATCATTAGGACTGAGGAATCCCTGGGCAGCACAGCTGCCTCCAGCAGAGCCCACACCCCCAGCCCCTGCCCTGTACAGTCTGGTCTTCGCTAACGAGCCGGAAAAATTACAAAGTCGTTGTTTAAAGGCTTCCCTAACTCAAACACCAGCTCTGAGGGGCTGGGATTAGGAGCTTGTGAGTGACACGGGAATTGATTAATCGTAATTACAGGAAGAGGTGAGTTCTGCAGGAGCACAATGACTCGCTTGGCGAGATGGGACTCCTCTGGACACGCGCTCTCACGGTGCCAAGCGAGAGGTCGCACTTCCAGGAACCAGGAATGTAGGTCACACTTCAGGGCCTGCCTCCCAGAGCATGGGGAGATGAAAAGGACACAGGAATCTTGGTCATAACCGCACGAACCAAGGCCCAGGTGATGCTACAGCTACAGCATCACCTGGCACTGCTACAGTGGGTGTGAGGAAATGGGCACAGCAGAGGGGATTACTCTGGTATTTGGCAGCACTGTTTGCATCTCTTTGTTGACTTACAGGTAAAAAGAAAAGCAGAAAAGATTGAAAGAACTGCAAAGACAAAAAGGAATCTGAATTTGACAGCCCCCCAAATGCATTTCAATTCTTTGATCCATAAGAGGATTTAGGAGTGATTTAATTGCAGCTCACAAACACGAGCACGAGGAAGAAAGGTCAAAATGACATTCAAAGATTACTTCTGCTCGTTGCTGCTCTGCCCTCAGCACCATCATCCCCAATCCCTTTGCAGCTCTCTGAACGTGGCTCACCTCTTCATGGCCACCCATCTCTGACCCAGGTTCAAATCAAGTCAGTAACAATCTCTGTGCTTGCTTCTGACAATGCAGCAGAGACCACACCCATGGGTTTGGGGTCTATGAACATCAAAGCAAGGCTGGCTGATTGCACAAAGGAGTCTTTCCTGGTGGTGAGCAAAGACTCTCTCCGCTCATGCATGGACAGCTGGCAACACGCACGACTTCTCTGCAGAGCCTTTACACAGGTAAGATCTGACATGACTTGTTCAGTGCCCTGGAACATCATCCTACTACAACAAGAGGCTCGGGAAGACCAACCAGGTTGGATCCTGCATATAACTTGGAACACTGGAAGGGAAAAAGGCCTCCAAACCTCCAATAGCACCACCAGCTCTCTTACCCAGGAGCCCATGTCGGTCAGCAGATCACACAGAGACAGAAGAACAAGCTCATGGTTAACAGGTTACCTACCAGCCCATCTGCTGGAGACAGAATCTCTGCTAAGCCCGTGTAGACATCTTTCCAGTGCGTGGTAGATCCTGTCCTCTGTGCACGTGGTGTGCTGCATTTTAATTCATGTCCTAAAGAGGAAGAAGCAGGAAGGTTAGTGTGGTATGCAGTGTCCTTACTGAAGTGAGAGGAGGGGAGCACTGCCATGCTGCAGTGCAGACAAGGTGCTCCTGGTGAATCACCACCCTGTTACTGCCAACCCCAAAGCCAACAACACACCCCACTCTGCTGGCTGTCATCTTCCCTCTGCTCCCCAGTCCCTCCTTGGCAAAGAAAAGGAGGCACACGTGAGGGCAGTGGGGCCAAGGCACTCCAAACCTACTGCAGACATCTCTGCCTTCTCACAATTTCCGTCTGCAGGCCAGAAGGAGTCTCGCTTACGTGTCTGTGGTGAGGAGGTAATCGTGGCTTACCCTCTTTCGAAGATAACACTGCAAGAGATTACAGCTCAGATGGGAACCCTGTAACCCCCCAGGCTGGGAGTGATCTCAAAAGATCATCTGGTCCAACCTAGGAAAGGTGGCAGCAGAGTCCACACTTCTACTCCTTGCATTAGGCATGGATTTTCCTTGACACCTCTAGTGTCACTGACAGTGGTCACAAACACACTCCAAGTGGCCAGAAAAGCCACCAGCACTGTCACCTTGCTGCCACACGGCCAATGTGAAGAAAAGCCTTGTGGCAATGCAGGAAAACCCAGAGGGGACCTCAGCCCCAGCATCCGAGGACATTGTGAAACAGCGATTGCAGATTGCAGGGCTGCAGCCCCGTCACATCCTGCTCTCCTCCACAGCCCAGGCTGCAACCTGAAACCCTGTGCTGGGAAGATTTTACCCTACCCAATTCATGTGCACCTGTCTGGGATGTCCTGAACATAAAAGCCACTTGCCCAGAGGATTTACTGCTCAGAACTGCCTGGCCACGAGCAATCAAAGAGGTGACCGGGAGGAGATTCCCTCCTCCCCTGCAGTGCCAGCCCTGGAGACCAGAGGGACCCTGGGGCAGGTGTCTCTCTTCTCCCAAAGCACAGACATAGGTTCATCCCACAGACTCTTTGCGTCTTGGTTAGAGGCAACAAAAATGCACAAACATAATGCAGGAAGAAGAAATAAAACCTTCCAATATTACAAAGCCCACCTGCCAAGGAGGCCTTTCCTCTCACCCTGGACAGAACACTCCTGCACTAATACCACACACCTATATAGTTCCCACAGCTACCCCAAATTCTCAGTTCTCTGCTTCTTTGGTCAATGTTTGGTGCTCAGTATTCAGTGGTGGCTGCACACATCACAGCTCCCCATCTCTGCCCTGGAAGGAACCAAAGTCACTGTGATCTCAGCAAAGGCTCCATGGTCCTCCCTGCTTAGTGCACTCAGCATGGCCGCCTCCACCCACACTTAATTCCCAGCAATCACCCAAAAAGGGCTCAGGAAAGCTGTGCCTGGCTGTTGGGGCTCCCCACAAGCCCAGGCAGTGGGAGAGGTTGGCTCCAGCCTTGCCCCTTGGTCCTTCCCGCGCTGGAGAGAATCCACCAACAGCTCCAAACAGGTGAAAGCAAACACACAAGAACCACCACTGACCTGCCAAACACAAGTTCTCTTTTTCACCCCAAAGAGGCTCATGGGCTCCTGCCTCTTGTGTCCCACTGCCACAGCCAGTTATTATGGTCTTCACCATCAGCTTTGTCCACCCACGGTGGACGTGTGAGGAACGCCAAGGAACACGGTGCCGCGGGCTGAGCGAGCGGGGAATCACACACCAGCACCTCAGTCACAGCCTGTGGCAAGAGGAAAACGGTGACTACGAGCACAGAGTGACTCACAGGCACCCCTTACAACACTCAGCTCACAAAAACACACCTCCCTGCACGTCAGCTCGTTTTAGGGCACAGCTCAGTCCCCAGAGCGGAACACACTCCTCACCCCACACCAGCCCAGCACACAAAAGGCAGGGAATTCAAGGACAAAATATAACCAAGGTATTACCACAACTTTCAAAACACAGTCTTTGGGTGTTTGTTTTTTTTTTTTCCCTGATGTCCCGCAGACCACACATGAATCTAAACCTCCTCTCCCAAGGCAGTGCTTATGGAAGCATTTTTCATGGGAGAGGACTCCATTTGTCCACCACAACCTAGCAGGAACTTTGCAACCTTTTCTGCTGTGTATTCCCCCAACTCTCCTTTCCTTCCCACCCACAGTGAATGAGATGACAAGGGAAGGGACTGTACTGGACGATGTAATCTGACTTTCCAAGGAGCCCTGTTAAGCATCTCAAGAACACTAAGAAAAACAAGCGTTGAGGTCAAGGTTTTGGATCAATGCTTTGCTTTTTATGAGGGTGTTGAGCAACTTTGCAGGGAAAAAAAAAAATCTGTCCCTTCATCCTCTTCTCCCAGCTGGATTCCCAGCAGAAGAGCACAACCATCACCCACGGAAGGGAGAAGGGAGGGATCAACTGAGACAAAACATCAGGGAGACACTCTGTGACATGAGATTGTCACAGCTCTCCTGACAGCAGCTCTGCTGGCAACACAACCTGGTGCCCACACATCTGTCCAGCCCCTATGTGAAACACCCGGAGACACTGCTCCCAGGAGACAGGAAAAGAGGAGACACCACAGCAGCTGTGGGAAACATCCTCTGGCAACGACTGAGCATCGCCCTTGGAAAAGGCATTAACCACAAGCATATCAGGTTGGACACCAGGAAGAATTTCTTCAAGGAGAGGGTGGTCAGGCACTGGAAGGGGCTGCTCAAGGAGGTGGTGGAGTCCCCACCCCTGGAGATGTTCAAGGAACAACTGGATGTGGTACTCAGTGCTCCAGTCTAGTTGACCAGGTGGTGATTGGTCAAAGGTTGGATTCGATGATCTTGGAGGTCTTTTCCACCCTGAATGATTCTGTGATTCTGTGATATTGCACATGGAAAAATGTGCCCAGGTCGAATGCCCCTCCTGCTCTGCAAGGTGTTGGCAAGAGCTGAGCAAAGTAAGCTTAAGGGCTTTATCCCACCACACCTCCTTCATGCATCGGACCCCAGCCCTACAAAATCAAGCCTTGAATGTTCCCCAGTATCTGAGGTTGGTTTCTATTCTCCAGCAACTACACCTTAAAAGCAGCCTCCAAACACTGTGCAAGCCATACAGTCACCACTGAAGAAGCAGAGAAGCCAATGTTCGGATGAGTTAAGCAATCTTTCGGCTGTCCCATAGTGACTTGTGGCACAGCTGGGAGCAGAAGGCAAGTCTCCACCTCTCCACAGATGTTCCTTATGCTCCATGCCATCCTCCTGCCACCTGCAGGATCAACATGGTCAGAAAGGACTGGACTCCTCAGAAGAACCAGGTCAGATCTCACCTAGACAGAGTTGCCTCACACCGCTCTGGTCCAAACAGCTGACCACCCATGCTAAACACACCAGTGCACATCCCTGGATCACAAACAGCCCAGGGCAAGGCAGGCAGGGAGCAAGGCTTGCTCTCCTTCCTATCATATCATGTCAGTGATGTTACAGCCTCCTCAGCCACAGAAGTGACAACATTTAAGCCCTTTGGTTTTAACAGCCCCATGTCCTGAAAGAAACTGATTTGCCTTTCAAGGTTTTGCCCCGTTTTCACCAAATGGCCAACAATTCACCACGTTTTGGGCATGGGGCAAAGATGAACCCACCCCTTTCTCTGAAGGTCTGAGTGCCCAAAAAGCACCTGAAAAATTTCTAAGCGGATAAAAAACCCCACTGATTAAAGTGAGTGAGAAAAGGCACAGCACACCAAAGCTCAGTTTGGAAAGTATCTTAAGAGTATTTGTGAAATTGTCCTTGCATAGACGCAGGATTTTGGGGGAAATTCCATCCAAGACTGTTTAGTTAAGAGGCTTTCTTCATCTCTGTTTGTCCCAGTTACAAAGGTGAACAGGCAAATCACAATGTTCCTGTTAACTAACACCAAACAAATAAACATTTACCCCTTGGTGGCAAGCAGGAACTTGCTGATCACTGCTTTTAGATTTTCTCTTGTCCTGCTCTGAGACACAAGGTTTGAAGAACTGTCAAGGTTTTTTAAAACTGTGAAAAACTACCAATGAAATGTATTTTCCTGCTGAGGTCATGGGAATCCCTCAGGATGTCACAGCTTCATCACAGGGACTTTCCACTTAGCTGGGACACACTGGTTCCCCCACCTGCCTTCACTGTCCTGGGACCTTTCCCTTCCATGGTTTTTCTCCAGCTCAGTATCAGAGCAGAGAATATATCAACTACTTCTTGCCCAGAAGGTCCCTCTGCACAGCCAAGTTGAGGAGACGACATCAGCACCCCCACACGGTTGGGACACGGCCTGTGACAGCCTTTTCAGCAATGAGTCCTATCTTCAGCATCCAAAGGACTCCTCTGATCTCCCCCTGTAGCAGTGGAGCCCAGGACAACCACCATTAGATAAGAACAAAGGGAAAGAGCTCCAAGATCAAGCCCAAAGCTGGTGCTCCCAAATAAAGCAGTGAAGATGATTAGACTGATCCCTTCTGGGACACCTCCAATCCAACCAGCAGGGCAAATCCCTGCCACCCACCTTGGATGGCTCCATCACCATGCCCTGGGGGGGCACTACCCCAGCCAGAAAACTGTCCTGCTTTAATCCACTCTCCAGGACAGCAAACCCAGGCAGCCACAGAGCAAGCTGACATTTCCCCTTCCACGATGGCAAATCCCAGCAGCATCTCCTTGAGATGCCTCTGGGCAGGAAAGGACCTGGCTGAAAGTTCTGTACCTTCCCAGAGGGAACCTTGCAGTAGGGAAGCAAGGCACTGCTCCACCAGCACCAGAGAAGGGCCCCGGGTACCTTCACGGCAGGATAACGCCCTTTCCTGCCCCAATTGTTCTGAGGCTGAGCATCCCATGCAAGAAACAGGAGAGGACGAACAAGCCCTTCACCATCAGGATCAGCTTGTGAACACACTGCCCAGGCACTGACAACTGGTGGAGGGACACAAACTGTCTCACAGAGACACCAACTCCCGGGCTGATGCCAGGACGTGACTCAGCACATGGCTTGATGCTGCCAAAGGGCTTAGGGCACTGGGGAGACAAGGGCAAGAGGCTAAAGAAAAGAGGAGCTTGGGTTGATGCTACAACAGAAGTAAAACCACTTAATTTGGAATCAAAGCAAATGGATTCTAAAGCAGAGCTTTTTTCAGGGCAAGATCCTCATATAAGCTCCCCTGCAAGGTCATCTCCTTTGAGCTACACCTCAGCTTTCTGCCTCCTCCATTTCATCCTCCAGAGGGGCAGTGGGCAACAGGCAGGAAGGGAGATTTAGCAGATGCATCCTCACTGCAGTGGAGGAGCTGGATATGCAGCTATGCCACAGAGTGGAGCAAGGGCACGTCTAGTACCTGCTCCTCCGGCAAAAGTGGTTGGTTTTCTTCGATTACAGGAGAAATCTTGGTTTTCAACTACCCTTTACTTGCAAGATTTTACTGCCCCCTCTACACCCCACAGGGGAGCCAGAGATAGAAACTCTGAGCCGAGGGAGGGAGCAGCTGGAGGAAGCCTTTGTAGAAATCGGGGCAAGGAGGGGAGGAACCTGCAATTTTCAAGATTCAAACTTCAGCCTGCCTGTGTTTACCACCCAGCAAGTGTGCTGCAAAGAGCAGGGAGATGAAGGTGATAAGACATAAGACGTTCCTTCAAACCACACAAAGGCAGTGTGTCAAAAGATCCAGGAGGCAACTGGTTTGACAAACATCCTTTGAGGGTGCTCGCAAAGGAGCCTGTACCATCCAAATACCCCAGCTTCCTTACAGGGCCTCGGGTTCCTGAGCAAGGACAGGAGCTGCTCTCACCCTGAGGATGAGCACATGGCAGGGACCATCAGTGACCTGCACTTCTTGGACTGCAAAACCTCATCTGTGGGGAGTCTCCCTCCCCCAGCCAACAGGGGAACAGGCAAGAGAGAAGGAACATGGAGAACCTTTTTCAAAACCCAGACCAAGCCCTTACTGAATCCTGGCCATGGACAAACTCACCAAAACCAACACTGATGAGGCCACAGAGGGGGAACATGAGAGAAATTCACCTATGTGTCACCACTCATATCTCTGCAAATCCACCCACACACCTACTCACCACCCAAGCCGTGTTGGCTCGGTGAGAGCATCACCACTATTGCTCCTGGGTGCTGGTAGAGGCTTGAGAGGACTGAAAAAGTTGTCATGAGGTCTGATTTCTTGAGAAGTCAGTCACAGCAGTGCCTGGGCACTCTGTGGGATCACCCCCTTGTCCGCAGAAGGTTGGAAAGGGGTAAACAAATGCAACTGGGGCCAATGCTGGGAGTATTTGCTGCCATCAGGGTACCACTGAAAGAACGAGAACAGAAACAGCTCCAAGGGGCAGTGCAGACTCAGGGGCTGGGTGATGAGGATCCAGGAAGCAGCACATGCCAAGGAGAATCCATTGCCACAGAAAGGCACTGGTGATACAGACACTGAGACCAAGGTGGCTTTTCAGAGGACCAAAAGGTCAACTGGGCATTGGTTTGAACAGGCAACACAGGAAAGCATTTGGCCTCCTGGACACACAGTGTATCCAGAGGGTTCAGCAACCACACTGATACGAAAAACTGCAGCCAGGAATGAGCTGCCCTGAGAACTGGCAAACTCCACGTTCCAGCTGTCCAGCTACCGGGTTGTATCTCTGCTGGGAAGGACAGGACTTGGAGATCCCATAAGCAACAGATACAACCTCTTTCTTGCATGACTCTGGAAGGAAGATTTTCACAGCAATCAGTCCCACTCCGGGACACCTGGAACAGCACACGTAGAAAGTCCTGATGTAATAAATGAGCAACAAGCCATTATATGAACCATCAGCCTTAAAACTGCTGTGGGATTGGCACACTAATGCAGGATTCTGAGCAAACTGCAGCGTTCCGAAGTGAAATGGGAAGAGGTTTAGACAGTGATTTTATCTTCAAGTGGAAGATAAAATTCATGGTACAAGAAGAAAACAGGACAACAGTGCTGAGGGGCAGGAACGGCACAGGACATCACTACGTGCTCACAGTAGGAAATCAAGTTCTGATTTAATAGTGTTAAGTGCTGTTTTGGGAAGAAGAGATACAAGCCTGGCAACTCCTTGGAGACAAAGAATTCTACAAGACCAAGCCCTCCCCGAGCCGCAGGGCAATGTCGTTGCTTTCTTGAACTGCAAAGCCTCATTTACACCAGAAAAGGTGAGAACTGGAAAGCTCCCTAAGACGCACAACTGGAAAGCTTACTAAGACACAGAGATCACTCCTTGTTCTCACTGTGTCTGAGAACTGGGCTGAATGAGAGACTCCCAGCACAGAGCAGGGAAAGCACCTAACGTGCAAAAGCAGTTTCGGAGTCCTTTTAGTATCAAACGGCACCTACAGAAGGTAACAAAAATGTGTAAAGCAGCACCCAGGTTTTCCACCCAGGTTTGGCTGCCTGTTCCCCCCTCAGGGGTGGTCGGGCACACATCGTGGGGCTGGGGGTGTTCTTCGCAGCAGTGCAGGAAGGGGGGCTCAGCCCAGGCCAAGAAATTGAAATGTGAGATGTGATTCATCTCAGCAAACTGCCAACAGCTAAATTCAGTCACCTCCTTGTGAGATGCTTACCTGGGGCTGCTCTGTTTGCACCAAGATGGTCCTCTGTGTCCTGCCAGGACACTCCGGTCCCTCTCCACTAAATGCAATGCGAATTTGCTCCAAGGCAGTCACCCAACTCTATGCAGAGCTGGAGTGGATTAACCAAGCCACGGATTTAGGTCATGAGATGCTTCTTTGCAGAAAGAAGTCCAAATTAATTCCCAGTACACATTACTGCAAGAAAAAGGGGAAGGCACAATGGTGGCCATTCTTAGTCCATCCCTGTAAGAGAGTTTGAAAGTTAAGTCTGACCTAACAACTGAACGTCAGTGCAGTCAGTTCTATTGCTGCTGCTCTGTCAGGCTACTGACCATGGACACAATGTACCAGGATGAAGCAGAAAGAAACACCTTAGGAAAGACCTTAAAAACACACTGCAACTGAAGGGAGGACCATCATCCAAGCATGGAAAAAATAACATCCAGGAGAGGCAGAAATAAAGGAACTGCTCTGCCATCTTCCTGAAATAAGCAGACTCTGGTCATCAGTTTTGTGTCTAATACTTTGCCTTCAACAGCAAACCCACATCTAAGCTGCCATACAACAGCTAAACCTGGAGATACAGAGCACTGTGTACCCCAGGGCCACGCTGCCGGGAAGGGGAGCCAAGGGGGGGACAGAAATTACAAATCCAGACGGAATTTCCCTAATACCAGGCAGGATTGACTTTTTATTGCTCAGCGTGCGTTTCCCAGCCTGGCCCCGCGGGTCACACGGGTGCTCTGCTCTCAGGGAAGGACGAACACAGCGAGTCATGAGGCAGCAAGACCTGGGGGAGGGAAAGAAAGCGACAGAACAACCACGAAGCTCCGCACTCGCACGGGCTCAGCACCACACAGCCCCGAGCGACACCACCAAAAAAAACCCAAAATACAACAGCCTGTGCATCGAAAGCAGGGGCAGGGGAGGCGGGTGAGCCGGGGTGAGGGTCTGCACGGCCGCCCTGAGCTGCATCTCTGTGCAGAGCCACAAGAGGGGAGAGGCTTCCGGGCCGGCTGGGGAGAAACATTTCGAAGCTCAGTGAAGCGGCTGTAGATCCCGTGCTGCTCACGGCAATCACAAGCGGTTTATCACCCCAGCCCCTCCCGGGACACCTCTGCTCTGCTCAGCTGGCACCGAGTGCCCCCAGGCTCAGCCGATCGAAGGAGAAAGCCACCAGGAAACTGAGAAATGCCTAAGACAAGTCAGCTCCACACAAACACCTCCATCCAAGCCACTGGCGTTGCTGCAAAGGGCAATTGTCTAACGAGATTTCCCAAATTCCATCCCCAAGATTACCTGCGTTAGCAGCCAGAGCTTAAGGCTGGCGCTAAACTCACCCCAAAAAATATAAAACCAAGAGGTGCAAACAACCAGCAATAACTCCAAAGTGTAACTGCTTTTTTTGTTTTGGAGATAAAGCCACGCAGAAAGAAAGACAAAATAAAAATATCAGATGCAGAGCCCTAGTGCTGCCCACCTTCACTGTCCTTTGCTCTGGGATCCGCTATCCTGGAGCTGATAAAGTCACAGAGATGTTTTTGCAGCATCAGGAGCAGGACTCCCACCACTCACTGGTGTGAAGCAGCTCCATCCATGCTCCCGGCATCAAGTACCAGCTGCCGAGGATGAAGCTTTGCCATGTCCTACCTGCAGGTCAGCACACGAGGTGGTCTTGGGACCAGCCCCGACGATGATGGAGATGCTCGACCCTGACTTTAGGGTCAAGTTTTCCCAAGGGCATGCAACCAAAGCAGCAAACTAAATCACAGTGAGAGCAGAAACAGGGCTGCAAGAAACTCAGCAAAAAGAACAAAATAATCAGAGAAACTGCCTTGAGGTGAGTGGCTTCCTCAGTGGACAGGATTTAAAATTAAATGCATGTGCTTTGGAGGATGCACAAGGCGAGAGGCAGAGAGATGAGGTCCTCGAGGACTCAGAATGAAACCTTGCAACTCATCATTTCGAAACACTGTTTGCACTCATCTGACCATGATTCAAAAAGTAAAAATCAAGCCAAAAAAAAAAAAAAAAAAAGAAACTTCTCATTTCTGATTAAATGAGACATTCCCCTCTGCACACCAGTGTTTAGATTCACGTTGCAAAGACCGAGCCCCACCAAGCTGGCTCTTCCCTGGAACCAGCATCACACCAGTTTTCCACGACACCAGCTGGGAAAACTGGTACCCAGGCAGGAATCTGAGGCAGCCAAACCACTGAGCCCTGACTGTGTTCCTGCTTCTCAAGAGCTCACCAGTCACTGCCACTCAATTCTTCACTCCCTATGGAAACATTTGTGTTTTCCTGGGACCAGAAGCAAGGCATTAATCCCATGGCATGGACAGGCAAAAATTCTTGCCTGGGTCAGTGGTGAATTCAGGGCATCCTGGCTGAGGGCACCCAGGTGCTCAGCTCACAGCCTGACAATTTTTTTAATGAATGGAAAAGCTTTTCAATCATTTCCCAGCTGGTTTCCCTGCTGGAAAGAGCTGACCAGGAGAGCTGAGCTCCCTCAAGCCTCAGTGCTGACTCTCCAGATGGTTGAGGGCAGGAAAGGGCCCAGCTCAGCGCCAGCAGCACCCGAGTATTGTTTATCTGCTGGTTCCTGTTTTTAGTTTTGTCTCTATTTTTTTTCTTTGTTCTATAATTGCGCTGCAGTGGCGATACCTGCTCTGAATGGCCTGGGGATCTCTTTGAAGTAAGAACCAGTCCAACGCTTTACCACATTAAATTTTCTTATCTAATAAAAAAAAAAAACCCAGAGGCCCCAGTCCCAAAGCAAACCATGATCAGATTAACATACTCCCCTCCCCCCCCCCATCTTGATTTTAAGCTGAACTGGAGCAGATATTAATGGCACTTTGGAGCCCCTCGTATGAGGACAAGCCCTGTCCATGCCCGACTCTCCCACATCTGGGGCTGCCAGCATGGATACATTTCCAGGGATGAAGCAGGGCTGACCAGCTCTCCCTACTGAAGACCAGTTCAAGTGTTGATGGGACCTGTCCCCAGTGTCTATTTGGGGGCAGGGAGCCGACCAGCAAAATGTCATCCAAGTGCATCCTCACTGCAAAAGGTGCCAACCACAGGAGTGGTGCTGGAGCTGACACAGGGTCTGCTGGAGCTGAGCACCCAAATCCTGCTGTGCTCCCACCTGCCAGAGTTTCCTCCAAGACTCGAGCATGAGGCAAATGTGAATGGGCTTCATCAGGAGGACAATGCCAGAGAAGATCTCTTGGCCATGTGCCCCATGGGCTCATCACTGATTCTCCTCTCACCATGAAAAAGGGACAACCAGTGGTCAAAGAGGTAGACCATGGGCAACTTGGGGATGTGGTGCTCCTTGGTTTTGGGTCCCAGCAGGCCAAAAAAGCCCTTTAGCCCTCAGAGACAGCAGCACTGAGGGACACGGAGACACCGATGCAACAGGCTCCTCCTGCATTCCCATCAAAGCACTGACACCCCCCGGGCAAAACCAGCCACATCCCACTCCACAGGGGTCTGGAGGAGGGCTCGGAGCATTCTGGGCAGTCCTGGTGCAGCTCCTGCCATCCTGGGCTCTCACAGCCCCAAGACACAAACCCCAGGCACAGATAGGGCTGTGTCACACCCCAACTGCAGCTCCCAAACACCCATCCTTCCAAGGAGGGGCCAGGCCATGACAAGCTGTATTTAGATCACCCCCCAACTGAGCCCCAAAACCCCACAATGCCTCCACCATACTCCTCTCCACACAGTCCCTGCCTGGCTCCGAAGGCCCTGGTCTTGGTTTCAAGCCTGAAGGTCCCCCACTTCCATCCTGCACCACCACAGTATGGATGCCAACCTTAAACTTCTGTTCCCATCAGTTTTTCCTCTGGTCCCAACCCTGTGCCTGGAAGTCCCCGTAGTCCCACTCACCACAGTCACCTCCTGGAGCAGCCTCTGATCAGGGTGATGGATCAGTGCCCTGTGAGAGGCACAACTATGGACAGAGCCCCTCCAATGGGGCATTGGACACATCCTGCTTTATTACAGAGCTGCAGAAAGAGAACACAGCCCCAGCTTGCAGAGCTTTGAGAGTTTAAACAATTTACAGTTTCCAGGTTGTGTTGGAGAAACAATGTGTCACAGCCCTAAGGCTAAAACATTCGATTCCCAAAACCCAGATTAGAACCAGCTCCCCCCAGGAGCCACGACCTTTGGGAATTATTCACCTCCCATTCCCTCGGCACCAGACTTGAGCATTATTCAATGCCTTTATCCTCAAATCACTCCTCCAAGGAAAAAAACAGCACTACTATCCATGCACTGACAGGGAACTGAGACTGCTGGGAAAGGCGAAGGGGCTTTGTCCAGGTCACCCAGGAAGCCTGTGGCAGGACAAGGGCCACACCAGTGTCCTACATCCATCAGCATCTGCAGGGAGGGGGCAGAGGACGGACCAGGCTCTGCTTGGGGGGGGGCGCAGCAATGGCACAAGAGGCAACAGGCACAAACTAATGCCCAGGAAGTTCTACCTGAACATGAGGAAGAACTTCTTCCCTGGGCAGCGACTGAGCACTGGAACAGAAACCAGGGAAGGTGTGGAATCTCCCTCACTGGAGATATTCCAGAACGCTCTGGACACAATCCTGTGCCAAGTGCTCTGGGATGACCCTGCTGGAGCAGGGAGGTGGGGCCAGATGACCCACTGTGGACCCTTCTAACTTGACCTATGCTGTGAGTCTGTGATCCCGACAGCACTCTAAACCCAGGGCATTTCCCCCCTCAGAGCTGCTATAAAATCCAGTCACCACGTTTTTTCGGTGCTTTTCTCGGCTTTTCCACCCTTTCCATCTCATCTGCAACGCACACAACTCAGGTCATACCTGAATTCAGCTGGCTGCTTGGGAACTGTTTCTGAGAAGTGCCTAGATTGTCTTTTTTAGAATTTAATTTTCTTTAGAAAATTAAACACAGCCAAAGGTGTGTTCAGCAAAAGGTTCAGCCAAGTGAGGTCACTCTGCCAAGCACAGTGCTGGACTTCCCACCCCAGCACTCCCAGGCCGGCAGCAACCTATTCCCCTTCTCACTTACCTCGAGGGAGACTTCAAGTTGTTTCCTTGCTTTTTAACTTGAAAACGTTAACTCAAAATAACTGAGAGGTTTATTTTGACAGAGTTCAGGCTTCTGTCTCAGAGCTGCACAATCCCGGCTGGCCCCCGGGAGGGATCAAAAGACCCAGCGAACTGACGGGGTCACCTCCCTGCGGGAATATCCTCCACTCTCCAAATTAACAGGGGAGGTGTAAAGACCAGCCTAATTAGCCAGCCTGACCCCTCCGCCTTTAGCACAGCCAATTAGCAGGCAATTCGCCTCTCCCAGTGGCGTGTCCTTGGTAGATAAACACTTGCTGCTTCGCTGGGAGGGCAACTCTCAAGTGGCTTAAGTGCGAATTGCGTTTGGTCACAGCTCTGTGACACTTCGCAGCTATTTCTGCTCTCCTCCCCCAGCTCTTTGCCTACAAAACTCCTTCCAGGAACTGCGGCAGTTCTTCGTCTCTACACACCGGGATGGTTTCCACAAGCACGAGCGGTGCCAGCCCCAATTCACCGGCGGGCTTTGCACTTTGGATCAGCCACGGCAGCACCCAGCCCGGTTTGACGGGATTTAGCAGGCAGGGTAAGGGATCAGACAGCGCATGGAGCATCCCTGCTTGGCTTTGCCTGCAGCCGCAGCAGCAAAGCCGTTCCAGGAGCCCAGGGATGCAGCCACAAAGCCAGCCCTTCCTCGAGGCAGCCTTTTTTGGGGCTGCCTCTTGAAGCTGGCACCAACCCTGGCTTTTAAAAATTGCTGAACATCCTCTTCCCTTCTGATCTTTCAGTTGTCTCCCATTGGTCATGACACACTAAAATTTAGCAGGGACCGTCACTTCAGGAAACCTGTGGTAAAAGCACTTACCTCTGCATGAGCCCGGGCTTGGCAGAGCTTCCCCCGACTGCTCCCACCCAGCAACGGCCAGGAAAGGAGGACCAGAACCTCTCACGTCCACTAACACCAGACGATGGGGCAGACCCTGCTCTGGGCACGGTCAGAGCCTCAATCGCTGCGGGCTGTGCCCAGGGGAGGAGCAGGATCACCCTCCCAAGATGCCAACTCACAGCATGCAAATCTACCTGGGTCAAATGCTCAACTGAGAACAGGCAAAGGGACTCCGAGTCTCCTCCTGGACGTCCCTTTTTACACAGAAAGCCTCAGCAATCTCGAGGAACGGGAGACCACAGCAGTGCCCCTCCCTGTGGATCTGCAGGATTGGAGGGAGGACAAGCCAGCAAGACACATCTGTCAGTCTTCTGCATCACCCCATCCAGTCACGGGCAAGTCAGCAAGTTTAATTTTGGAAGTTTATACTAACAAATGAAGTGCCCTACACATGAGGAGCTTAAATGCTGCCCATGACCTTCCTCCCCTTGTCCCCAACACAGGCTGAGTGACCCCAGTTTGTAAACGGGACAATGTAAACGGCAACAGAAGCACATCAGCATCACGAGCATCCCTCAGTCTCCACAGGGTGCCCCAGCACCCTGGCACTGGGTTCCCAAGTTGCAGTGGAGGACAAGACCCCAACACTCACCTTCCTCCCAGACTGCTCAAGGCGAGAAGACAACAGTGTTGTCTAAGCGGTTACAGAGGGAACGGAAAGTCTGCAATAAAACCCCAAGTTCTGGTGCCATGGCATGGGGAGAGACCTCTCTGTGCCTCAGTTTCCCCCTCCAAAAGTAGAGGCAGAGGCTCCTGCTGCACCACACTCCCTCAGCCACAGACCAGCTGGAAAGCAGTGGCAGCCGAAGGTGAAGTTTTCTTTCATCCTGTCATTTTTATTTCCTATTGTAGCCTTCCCAATCCCACTTATAACCCCGTCAGGCAAAGCTGGCAGAGCAGGACATATCAAACAGCATTTTTATAATACATAAAAACATACTAATATTTCACAGAGGTTATTTCTAACCCACAATAACCACTTGCCTTAACCATCATATCCTGCCACGAACACCCAGCACAGGTACCTGTCCTCAAACTTCTTGGGCAGTAGAATTGTGACACACAACCAGAACTCCTCATGCAGCAGCAAATTGCAGAAATAAAGCCACATATGAGAAAAACACGTCCTCTCAACAGCAGTGCACGCAGGGGAACCATGGATTTAACTACTAGTACCAGAACTGCCTTGGAACTCTGGTTTTTTTAAACCCCAAATTTCTAAGAAACAAAATACAGAACTGCCTTGTGCAGACTCTTGCAGCAGCAGCAGCAAACCACTCAGCTCAGTAAATCTAATTAATGAGCCAGGAAAAGTGTCATTCGTTTGCTAACTACTTCACCCAGGGTTGCCAAATAGACAGATAAAGGATTTAGCTGGGGCCTATTCCAGCCAAAGGAGCTGGGAACCTGGCAGAGAGCACAGGAGATTAGAGAGGGCTGAAAAGAAAAAGAGAGAGAGGAGTGAGGGAAAGGAGGGGAAAAGAGAGAAAAAAAAAAATTGAACCAGATTAGCACTTTCCAAATGCAAGCATGTAAATCAGCTTACATTTTAGATAATGCCACCCTTGTGAGCATCTGGCCACGGGGCAGGGACGGCCCGGCACAGAAGCACAGGAGAGGTCCTGGCTGAGCCCAGTTTTATTTGGGCTCAGGAATCTCACACCACCAACTCCTCCACAAAAAAAAAACAACCAACCAAAACCAAAAAACAGCAGTTTTGTTTATACCAGCTTTGTAAATTCTCACAGGAAGCCAATTAGGGGAAACCTGGGAACAGAGGAAGATTCATAATTGCAATTAAGGCTTCAAAGTGCTTGTCCCAAGTGTGGCCGTTAAAATTAGAGCCAGGGAAGGGGGAAAAAGTAAAAATCTTTTGAAGCATCGAGCTTCTAGACATGCCCCAGGCTGGAAGAGCTTCTCACTCCCACAACAACCCATCACCTGGAAGAGAGGGAGCTCACCTCGGAGGAACCCATACAGGACCAGCCCCCAGGTGCCACTCTGCTCAGAGGCTGGAGGAGGCAGGCACAGAGTCTGTGTGCATTTACATCCTGCCTTTGGTTTTGGGAAGAAGATTCAGTCCTAAACACATGAAACTTTACCCCACTGAAAATTTTGGTGGCAAACAAAGCCTTTGCTTCATCTACTTCACAGAATCACAGAATATCCTGAGTTGGAACGGACCCACAAGGATCATACAGTCCAACTCCTGGCCACCCCAATATCCCACCATGTGCCTGAGAGTGTTGTCCAAACCCTCCTGGAGCTCTGGCAGCCTTGGGGCTGTGCCCACTGCCCTGGGGAGCCTG
>JAWMRA010000146.1:18019047-18066157 GCA_035584735.1 Pseudotriccus pelzelni | reverse complement strand
CTGCAGAGCTGCTTCCGTGTGGGCGACGAGGGCGGCATCGTCCGCATAAAGCAGCTCCCGGACAAGATGATTTAAGGGTAATCAGATTAAAACAATAATAAAATCACTAGAAAAAATTCATCAACAGCTGTAAGATGAGGTCTCTCCATGAACTGACATTTTAAAAAATGGTTATTACCTCATATACTAAACCTGGGTACAAAAGAGGCAGAGAGTTCCCATTCTTCCTTCCCACTAAGAAGGTCATGAGTCATTTTGAAGCCAGTTTCATCAGCTGTTACAGCTTCCACCAGGGAGTGAACTGTCTCCAAGAGCACGGGTTTTTTTTTTCCTATTGGTAGGAAAAATGATGCCACCTCACCTCCCACATTAAGTCCCGTATCATGTCAAAGCCAAGATGAGCACTTTTTCCTACTGCAATCAAACACCTTCAATTCATGATACATCAGAAAATTCAGGTCAAAACAATACCAAACAAAGGCCTCTAAAAGGAAGGGCTCCTTACCCAGCATCTCTCTCCTGTGCCCACCAAAAAAAACCCCAAAGAAATGCAGGAAAGGCATCCTGCTGGACTGTTAAAGAGCTTGGAGCCAACAGTCAACACATTAGGTAACCTCATTATCCCCTGCCTAGTGCCAAAGGCAAAACAGGTGTGAGGATCCCAAAGCAAGAGGCAAGCACAGCCTGTTAATAGAAATCTGCAATTTTAAGGGCATTAAAATATTTCCAAATGTTCAGAGAAAAGCCTCCCAGTGGAGCAGACGTTTACTAATGGAAGGTAAAAGAAAAATGTGGATTGCTGGAAAGGTGCATCTCTTTTAAGACACAGCTTGCCCTTGCCCTTTTTGAGCTCAGATTATTAACACTGAGACTTAAGGGCCTGAGTTTCCTTTTGTTACCTGAGGAACAGGAAAGAACAGTCACTGTGGTTTTTGTGTCACATTACTAAGTTTACCATGTCAGGGGGATGGAAGACTATGGCCTTTTTGAGACTCAACAAATGAGACCATTCCACACGAGAGGTCATATTGCAATTGCTACCTTGTCCCTTCAGCTTCCACTAACCTACCATTTCTAGTTCAGATCTGGAAGTAACTGCTATCAGAAATAACTACTAATCAGCAGCAAATTCTGGTGAAGTTACTGGAATTACACAGCTGCAAAGTGAGAAGCTTTTTTTCTTGAGCCATTACTACAATCAGATCCTGGAATCTGTATCTGGTATATGGGAATACCCGGGCAAGAAAATAAAGACTACCAGAGTTCCAAAAGCCATGGTTTTACAACAGCACTGTGATTCCCTGATATGTTTCCTCATGCTTACTGTCAGAATTTAGCTGAATTTAGTTTTGTCCCTTCCTTCAGTCCCCACACTCCAATGACACAATTCCCTTCCCTTTACCACAAGGTACAGAAACACCTTACCATGGCTTTGAGTGGAGGGAATGGCTGTATGTGAAAGGAACGTGGCACCACCTGAGAGCCAAAATCTCATAATTAACAGTGAACAGGCTGGTATTTGTACCCAGGCCCCTCAGTCTTTCCACCACTCTGCATACCCACCTCACCCTCAGAGAACACAATGCAGCTCACCAGCCCCACAGTGTCCCAGTGCAGGGAATGGCCAGTCATGCAGGTCCCAGATAATCACGGGAACCTCTAGGACAGGAAAACATTAACTCCACTTTTGCTGTCTTACATGTGCACATATGCCCTTTTGAAATAGGACCAGAGCTCCCCCCCCAAAAAACAAAAATTCACAGAAAATCATTTCTCTTCTCTGGCAAAATTCCAGGTAATTTAATTTGCTTGGCTCATCTGTTGCTTTTCCCTCTCTCAGAAATGGACTCCCACTGTGCTTCCTATAAGCCAGAATACAGAAATCTAATGTGTTACTCAGAGCCTTTCCTCACAAGTGTGGTTTCGTGGCTCAAATGGAAAACTCGGAGCGGTGGAGCCTGGTTCCTGAGCTCAGCCATGCCCCTGCTTGCCATGCTTGGGTTTCTTGGGATTGTTCGCCAAAATAATTTAGCAGCACAGTTTGCACGTTCTTTCCTCGCCTGTGAAAAACATGGAAGTTTCACTCCCTGCTTATAAACACTTCCCATCCACGGGTGGAAAAGGCTGTGCCAGCACAAAGTGAGCAACCCCCTGGTTACACAGGATTCCGCTGTGCCAGGGGTTCTCACACAGCCCCTGGTGAAAACCTTCCACCTTGGAAGGAAATAATCCTTGAGCTTCACACTCCCGAGCGCAGATCTCCTCCTGGCACTGCTTCCAGCAGGTACGTCTGCTGTTTAACGGGCAAGAAACAACTTCATTTACTGCTTAACAAGAACAAAGTTTCCTGAGCTTTTTCCACCCCTCCACCACCAATCTGCTCCAGCACCAACCTACGTGTCATTATTTCCACAGTCATGTAGACTGTTTTATTAAAAAAAAAAATTTCCAGAAGTTTTTGTTAAAACTCCACTTTGAAGACAATCTATGTACAACTCAAATGCCACACTGGTTTTTTTTCAGCTGCCGCTCTCTTTCTCCTGGCTTTTAAGAACTCATTGCATGTCCTTTCAATTAAAACTCCGGTCAGTCAGAAAATGTGACAACTAGAGAGTCTCAGGAAGCATCTGAAGCAAATTCTACATATCCAATTAAGTTAACCTGTCCTTCAGTGTGTTTCAAAACACACTCCTTCAGAAGCTGTGAAACCATGAAATCAGAAACAATTATGTATACACACATATATATAGATAAATAAAACCAGCACTGAGGAAAGAAAAATAATCTCCACATATCAAGCTGTCTCACATGGATGCAGTGTAATAAATCTACTCCTGTTATCCCCTTTGCACAAAGGGTGGAGGGATTGTGATGGATTAAAGGAGAACTTAGAAAGAGACTGTCCAAAGATGGCCCCGGCAAGTCACAGGAACACAGCAATACTCATGGCTCTTGACATACTGGAAACCCTCACACTAAACGATCATCACTAAACACAAACTGGAGTTAGAGCCGTTTAGAAGGAAATTCTGTCAAAACAAAGTGCAATGAAAGTCACAGAGGAGCAAAATGCCTGTGAGTAAATCCTGGCAGTGAGTCCCCTCTTCGTACACACAGTGCTCTAATGTTTCTCTTGACTGATTCTTGTGCTGAAATGAGTTCATATGACAAGCCTGATTTTTTCCTCCACAGATCACCACACTTTTCCAGCACAAATAACCCCAAGTATAAATCATATACTTGCTGAAATGCTTAGATTGGCATGTTATCTCATGTAAGAGCAAGGTACTAAGATCTCAGTTGTAGAGACGTGGTATTTTTTTGTTAGGCAAATTGCACTGGTTTTTTCTTTACATAATGCTTCTGTAGGATATTCAACATTTTTCCTTCCTCTGATAACAGATATAGACTGATAACGCAGTTTGTAGATAGTGTTCTTCACTCATGTATTTCAAAACGCAGATAATTATCACCAATTTAATAATGAAAATCCTGATACAAAGATCTCTTTCTTCTCATTCCAGCAGGAGAACATGGAACAAGATTCGTGAGTCTGAACACTCAGTTCAATATGTTCTCCAAATAATTTACATCCCATTATAAAATAATTAGACTGGCTCAGACTACAAAATGACCTTAAGTAAAGTTCAGGAATTTCGGGTCCTAGGATGTGTACCAGACTCCCACGCCTGCTCAAAACAAGTCTTAACATCAACAGTTCAGTGAACACTGAAAAATTCTGTGTGCCTTTAGTCCTATTCCCTCCTCCAATAATCTCAGCATTTATATTCTCTAAGGTAGTCCTTGTTTCAGCAGCCCCTTTCCTTCTTCCCCCACTCACATCTCCCAGGCTCTCCAGTTGCTCTCACCCACACTTGCTGTGCTCCCTGTCTGGGGAACAGGCAGCTTGTGCCTCATTTACACTGGCTGGCCAGAGAGCAACTGGGAGCGGCTCGCTGGCCAGGGGATGCCCCAGAACAGGCGGCATTTGAATTCTGCACACTTATACTTTTTTAAGAGCAGCAATCCACAATCTTTCCCTTATTCAGCTCCTCTTTGCCCCAAAACTTAAGAAACTCGATTCCCTTGAGATGCCAAGGTTAAAAGGAATATATGATGTCATTCTGTCTAGAGACAGGGGTGGAGGGAGGCAGGATAACAGTCCTCGGATACATCACTCAGCTGCCGCAAAAAGGATGAGTGTTCAATGGGTAGGATGAGAAGAAAAAGGGCTGAATTCCATCACAGAACATTCAGCTTAGACATGTGAGGAATCCCCCAACTGTTGTAGCTTAATTAACTAAATTGCCAACAGAAGGTTGGAATGGCATCACTGGGGCTTTCAAGAACAGGTGAGTTGCTGGAAGTTGGAGTGGTTTGGTTCCATTCACTTGTTGGGCAAAACACCTCGAGAGGCCGTCCATCCTCACGTGCTGGGGTTCAGTTCACCACGAGAGACCAGGCTAAACAGAGAGGCAGGGTGTGCAATCAGCATCAGACACGGAAGACAAACAGACATGGACCTGTTGGAGACCACGGGGATGCTCCCAGGGCTGGAGCCCCTCTGCTCTGCAGCCAGGCTGGGAGAGCTGGGGGAGGTTCACCTGGAGAAGAGAAGGCTCCAGGGACACCTTATTGCGGCCTTTCAGCACTCAAAGGGGGCTTTATAAGAATGGGAACTACAGCTCTGACACCAAATCAAAAGGTAAAAACCCCAAGTCTGTGGGGAAGAAAAGAATCGATATAAATGGGCTCTGAAAAATCAGCTTGCTTCATGTCCTGTAGCCTTTAAGCAGAACTGCCACCTTATTTATCATTGCCATGCCTTACTCAAAGTCCTTAAATATTTAGGTAGGGGGTGCTTTTGTTACCTTACCAGTCCTGTGCTTTTTCTCCCCACTTGAGTAAGATTTTTAAGTGAATCTGTATCCCTTTAAGAGCTGGATGGCTCTGCCAGCTTAGCCAACACCAAGCATTTCCAAGGAAGATTCTTGCTCATCGCATTGAGGAATGAAACATCTTAAAGGCCCAAACTTCAAAATCCCAGATGGTCTCCAAGTCCTTTTAAAATAAGCTGTGTGAATTTACAGTCAAATCTGACCAAGAAAACCTTCTAATGGAGACTGAAAACTATAAATGCTCTCAGTTTATTAAAAAATGATTTGACACCAGCACAGACTATTTCAATTTTTTTCCCTCACATTGCAGAGCTAGAAACACTTCTCAAAATATTTGCTTTCAACAAAGTGACAGCAGCCCCTCAAGAAGTGTTATGTATGAGCCAGTATTTGAGGGTTTTTTGTTATATTTCATATTATATTGTCTGTTGAATAAAATGTTTTAAAAACATTAATGTAATATAGAATTTCAGACTCTTAATCATTTTGACAGGTTTTCTGAAACTCTTCAGAGCAACATTTGAGAAAAGACCCCTTGCAATACACAGCACTGAAACAGGGGCAGGGCTGGGGGAAGGGGAGAGGAGGCTACAGAGGTCTCTGCTCTGAAACACATGCGTTCATTAGAGGAGAAAAACGCCGAGAAATTTGGCACTGAGAGGAGTGTTTAAATGAAGTCTGCCTGAGGGGATAGCCCTGACCTGCACTCTTTACCAACGGGATGGGTATCATGTGAACCTTAACAAGAATTACGTACCAGGTAAAAAAATCTCTGTAAGAAAGCCCAGCCCAGTGCCACGCTCTGCACGGCCCCGAGCCTGGGCTGCCCACGGGGGAAGGGTTCTGGAGCGATGCACAGGCCATGCACAAACATCCACACAACAGTGGCAACAAACTAAAACCAAAACGCACTCTATTCTGTACTTTTAGCATGTTCATTAAGGGCAAATCCAAGCTTCGTTAACAAATAGTGTTTCAGGTGAGCTCATTTTGAAGGCTGATTATTTTATGCCTTAACTCAAGTTTTTCAATGTGTCTGCATCCCAATGCAGTCTCTCACTTCCAGACCTGCCTTCAAGTCCTGCATCTTGGCTATCCAAAAGGACTATTTAATCCTTGAAATGCCAGAGTCCACGTGCCAATCTACGTGCTCTCCTCTGAAAATCAAATCCACAGCTGAAACACAGCAATGGACTCAACGGGTACTTGGATTTCCAAACCACCATTATTCAGAAAACACCTGGAGACCCAAACGAAGCAACCTTCATTCATGCTACAGAAAAGTCCTGTACTGGCCTGGAGCCTTTGGTCTTCGTGGTCCCCCATAACCCATGAGTAGCTAATCTTAAATATCTATAAATGAAACACAATCTTTCGTAGTGGATCTATTATAGCTCAAACACCACAATAGGGGATGTCCACTCCGTTGTCAAATGGAAGTGCTTTATGGTTTTTTGTTCCACATACTTCCTTGGAGAAAGTTGGAATGAAAAGGGCCTCATGGATTGCTTTTCAAAGCATAACAGTGCAAAGTGAGCTAAAAGTACAACATATATTTCAAGTATACATTGCAATCCTGTCAATGTCTCACTCACATGGAGACAACTCTCTGACAAACTACAAGCTCACCAGCCACCTTTTGCCCATTTTTCTTTCAACTTATCATAGAAACCAATGTTGTGTATGAGCTGCTTCCCCAAGAAAACCCAGCTCCGATTCAGCATCTGGAGCCTGACGAAGAATTGCTTTTGCCCATTTTCACAGCTGCAGCAAAGGAGCAGGAGGAGGTCAGTGATTAACCTGAGGTCACAGTGAGTCAGTGCAGCAGGAGCACAATCATTAACACCCTTGGCTGCCAGGCCCTGCCCTCGTCCTCCTCCTGCCACATCCACAGCCCTAACCAGCTCTGCCACACCACAGTGATGGACTAATTGCTGCCAGACAGAGAGAGAAAGGGCAGCTTTCCCCGAACACAGCAGTGTCAGTCCAGTCAGTCTTGATCTGTAAACACTCTTCAATCCCAGCACAGCTCTGCCAATACCTCTCACTTCTGGCCTGTCAAACCCTGGTGTTCGTGCCGTGGGCCCCTGTTGAACAGGGACTGCCTGCTGAGCCAGATGGGGAGGTGGCTGTGGAACTAGACAATTAATTGGAAAATTCAACACCAACTTGCACCTGCATCCAGCAGTTCCCTGACACTGCGGAAAGCAAAAAGAGCTTATGCAAGCCAAGCCAGAAATTGAGGGTATATTCATCTGCACACAGCAATACCTGACCATAAATGTTCACCCTACAATGCAGCTGGAACGACAAATACAACTTCGTACAAAGGTTTCTTCCACAGTGGAGATCACAAGCAGCTCCAGATTAAGATTTGGACAATCTTGTTTTCTTGAAGTTTGAGTTGCACACAGAGCTCTGACTGCAGAGCCCTTTGCCCCACCTGGCTTTAGTCAGGTTGGTATGATATTCATGCAAACAGGATTCCAGAGGTTTTGCTCACTGGGACCACTGACAACACATCCCCACTGCTCTGGACTCTTGGTGGTGACCATAACCTGCAGACTGCGGTTTGCTCAGTTATGTCTATGTGGGATCACAGGCAAGAGCCCACAGCACTCTGAATCAAAAATCTCATGAAAAAATGTTCTAGTAACCCAGTTTTGTCCATCCAAGAGGCCTGGACAGCCCTGGAACTGCCATCTCTTGTCAGATTTGTGAGCACTTCTCTGAAACAAAATTCCGAGACCACTGTCAGTCACCTACTGATGGTTTATAACATTATTATTGAATCCCATCTAACACGTTAGAACTTCCTCCAAAAAACTAGCATCAGTTTCACTGCCAAAATCCTCCAGCTGGTGTCATGGGGTAGTGGCCTTTATCAAGCAACAGCACTGTGCAGGATAGAACTTTAAGAGCCAACTTGCTCTGCTATCCAGGCAGTGCCGTGGCATCACATGGGAAGATTCAAGAACCAAAACCAGGTGGGAAAGATATCTAACTCTTGAAAGGATAACACATTTACCCTATACCAGTGCTTAATTCATCTTAGGCTTTCCTCAGGACATTACAGGTACAGCTCAGAACAAAAGAAACCTGCACAGGTGTAAATATAGGAATTCTAAGCACTGTCTGCGTTCCTGAGTGTCAGAATCCTGGACAGGCATAACCAGCAAAAGGGGAGAGTGAGATGCAGGCCAAGACAGCCAGAGTCACCTGTTGCTATCCCAAGGGCAAAGGAAGATGGTCTCTTGAAGATGCTACTTTTCCAAAGTGACCTCTTCATTTCTCTGCTGCTTCAGCAAATAATATTTCCAGAGAGTTCAGATCTCAGATGAACCCCCAGACAGCCAAGCATGTATAAACCAGTAGCAATACTTCTGTAGCCCCTTTTATCCTAAGATTCCTCAATTAAAGTATTGAATAAACCAAGTAATGCCTTTCATTTGAAGACAAATCCTTCAATTCAATCATTAAAAGAATAACAGAACAACAAAAATAGAATTAGCCCAATGCATAGGTCCGTATTTATAAGCCATCATTCCACAATCAGTCCTGGGCTTGTCTTTTAAGCCAGGTAAATCTGCCACAAACTGGCAAGTATTTTGAATTCTTCAGTTCCCAAGCATTCACCAGTCCCTGGAGCTCTTGAAATTCCAACCCTACACAGAGTGCTTGAACAAATCTACAAACGATGTGTTCTTCCCTCAGCCATCCCCTTCGAAGGGTGTTCTGCATGGGGAAGAGAACAAAGGACAGTGTTACAAGAAGGATTGCCACCCCAAAGCAGACACATGCAAAACCATCCTACTCTTCACCAGCTCTAGAACAAAGACACACGCCCGGGAGTGGATCTCATTCCCATCAAACAGATCATGTACAGCAAAGCCCTTAGTCCTCGACTAGTATTTGTATCAGGGAGAGTCCAAATCAACTGCTTGGATGGCAGTGAAAGGCAGGTGTCCATTTGTCATGATAGGGTTGAAGAGAGGAAAAGCCAAAGGGTTTTCTGTGGGGTGCACAAGAAGCAGACATTTCACCCCCTCCCACACTGCAGCAGTGACCCAACACCCCATGGAAGGTACCCCAGTCCCAGGACATCCATCCAGGCTCCTGGTGCAGAGGCCACGGGGACGGAGCCCCCTCAGGGGTTAGGAGAGCACCCAGGCCAGAGCAAACTCTCTGCTGGGACTCTCTGGGACCCAAGGAAGGGGGCAGGGATGCCTGTGCTCCTCCTGGCCTAGGAAACACCATCTGCAGCTGGGAACTTCACTCAAGCACCAAGCAGGGAGAGTAAACAGATGGCAAACAGGAGCAAATGGTTAAAATGTTCCCTCCACTGCAACACATGTGAAATCCCTTATTCCAATGGGCTGCAATAAACCCACCACTGTCAGTGCACATCTAATGCGTTGAAGAATTTTTCTTCGCAAGGAAATAAATCTGACTTTTATCTAAGTTGGCAGTAAACAGGGTCAAATATTTAACTGTTTCTGTGGCAACATCTCTACTGTTTCTCAATTTTTAGTTTTGGGGTTTTTTTATAACGCCAACAAAGCCAGTGTTGCACAGCTACAGATCACAAGGATGAGAACAAAAGTGAAGAGGGTCCATGGCAAACACCAACAGTCAAATGAGGAAAGTAAATGTTTATTGTAAAGAGCAAACCAGGGTGCCAGACAGAGAAACTCAGTTTCACCAGCACTGGATTTACTGTGCATGGTTCAGTGAAGTGATTTATACGGATTACACCACATTTTCCCTTTTTGTAGCTTGCCTCGATAATCAAAAAGTCTTTTTGTAATTTACATTAATAGCTTTGCAACACTGTGGAAAATATTAAAAAAGACCTTTATATTTTTGGCACCTCCTGCTCCGGAGGATTGCACACAATCGACGCTCCTTTGAACCGTTCCAAAGGGTTTGGCAAGAACTGGAGGTACACCCAAAATGTCATGGAAGACCCTGTACTGAAGCCTCAGAAAAGCTGGTCAGTGCATGTCCGGGTCAACAGTTTTCTTAGGCCCGAGTTCGCAGCGAGGCTCTGCCAGCAAGAAAAACATCACACGCACAAGTCACCTCCACTGTCTCAACTCCCTGGTTTTGAACAGTGATAATAAAACACGTTATAGAGGGGTTATTTCAGTGGGTCCCAAGTTGGGGAATATTTTCAGACCATAAAAGGATGTCACCACAGGAGATTTCAGAATTAAATCAATTAAGAACTAGCACATGTTGCCTCAGCAACACCAGAGGACAAAGTGCAGTGCAGTAATCCAAGAATGGAACTCAAAATCCTGACTGTAACTACTATTCTGATGGACACTAATTCTTTCATTTTCCTATCTATATTTTCTCACCTATAAAAAGCCTCCTGTCTCAGAGCAGGGTTGAGTGAGTGCCTGAAAGTTCAAGATGGGGAGTTTTGTAAACACAAATGTGTTAATTGTTATGGAAGTTGTGTGGATGCCCCACGCAGTGCTGGTAGTGTTCTGTAACACACAGCTCAGCCTGGTGAAAACTATCATAAAACTGCCACCAAGACTGAAATAAAACAAGAATGTTTTTGATGCATCTTACCTGTCAATTCATAACATGGTACTTAATCACCACCTCTCCAAAGAGAAGCACGAAATGCAGGATGAAATGCACAGTAAGTAAGAATGGGAAATGTGTGAAGCTGAATTCATGGCCCCAGATCCCAGCTGAACCGAAGACAAACTTTTCCCAAGACTTCCCATCAGGATTATGTGTTTCTATCACTTCTGTAAATGTAATTATCTTGCTTTTCTTGTATGTCTTCCCTGTCATCCTTGTGAGCTTCAGGAAAATCTGAGTCAGAACCGGATCTGTGCACTAAGCACAGATACCAAAAGCTATCTGCCCATACACTGCGTATTTGGAACTGTTTAACAAATTGTAAGGACACATTTCTCCTACTACAGGAGAATGCAAATATAACAACTAATGTAAAATTCACCAAGAAATACTCAACAAAATGCTGTTTCACGGAAGAACTGGGTACTTCCCACGTGATTTCCAAACTGGTGAGAGGGCTTTGGAGCACTGGTTCAGGTTTCTGAAGCAGATTAACTGTTGTGCCACCAGGAAACATCTTCCTGATCTCCCAAGCTGTCAGTCCCCACACGAGGAGAACATGAGACCTCAGAGCTCCTGCTCCTCCTGCTCTGCCAGGGCTGTTACCCCACACGAGGAGGAGGAGGAACAGCTTGAAGCAAACATTTGCTCTCACTAAGATCTCAGGCCTACATGTAGCCAATGCCTACATTTTCTGATTTAAGAACATGAAATTTAAGCTTTGACTGTTAAGCTGAAGCCAAATCTGGTTCCAAAGATACGCCAGACCTATAGCAGCTTCTCCCAGGGCCAGGAATTAGTAACTCTAGCAGAAAGCAAGGGATATCTAGAATTTCCCCATATACATATTTCATTTTACATACAGTGAATCATCAGAGAAAAATGCTTTCCAAACACTGAGACTGGATATGTGGTATTTGGATAAAGCAGCATTTGAACATAATGGAATAAGAGAAATAAAATTAATTGTTACAAACTGACCCAGAACAGTCTCAGAAAAAAAAAAAAAAAAAAACAAACCGAAACCCCCCCTGCCTTAGTATATTAGAGAGGGAACTCTTTCCCTTGTAATGACTATTAAGCAGAAATAATCAGGTAGGAGAATAACCCAAATGTTTAAAAACAAAGGCACAGGCAGCAGTTCCCCTCCTGCAGGGTAACAGTGATCAGATCTGTTCACTACATGCAGCAGATAAACGCTGGGAGGAATCAGCAGCACAGAACCAGGCAATGGATTTCCCCTGGTTCTCACTGCTCTGCATCACTGGGATTCCAGAGATTAGTTAAAATCTAATGACATCTGAACAGGGTTGATTTCCAAATTTTTGCAGCTATTAAGATACCAGTTGCTGCAAACATCTGGATCAGCCCAGCTTCAGAATCCACCCAAGCCTGGGATAATTTAGTATTTAATCATGTTAATTCCAGCCTTCACAGTGACAATACAAAAACCTTGTACACATGTTGAACAAGAAAGAGAAATATAAAACACCGGTGATTAATAAATCACATGTTTATATCTCTTTGGAGCAATACTTCTAATACAAAGCAATTCCAGCCAGAGCACTCCCTGCCAAATCAAATACTCATATGAAAAGACAATTTCTGCCAGTTCCTATGTCCAAAAAAGCTTTAAAAATTGGAAAAATGAAAGCATTTGCCCTTTTTCCATGAAAACTCAGAGTGCTGGGCACCAGGAAACATAATGTTCCCCCTGATATCCAGTAACAGAGGTGAATAATAATTCCAGAGTTCTGAGAAGCAATCTGAGGCATTCCACTGTGTGGAAAAAACCCCAAACAAACAAACAACCCCCCCCAAAATAAACCAAACCTCCCTACAAGATCTCTGCACTGTGTGGAAATTCAGACCTCTTTCCCCCCTGTACTGTCCAGCTGAAAAAAAGACACTTCCCCCCCTCCCCAGCTGCAGAGGGTTTGGAAAAGCTGACAGAGCCACTATAAAAGGAAGGCAGAAGCTCATCCAGGTGAGCAGTTTATAAAGGTTCTGTTTCAGAAATGAGCTCCAGGGAAGAAGAGCAATGGTTGCAGAAACACTTTAGTCAAAGCACTAAACAGAGGCAGTGGAAATTGTATCTTTCCCCCACCAGAATTCACACCAGTGTTCAACAGAAAGATCAGAAAAGTTTGAGTCAGTTGGAAATTTAAACACAGAAAACCAAACAGCCCCCAACCGTTAAAAAACCCAACAAATCAAAACCACGAAGGCACGTGGAAACCAAACCAAGCGATGGCTGAAAATAAAACGTACCATAATTGACAGTGAGTATAGTTAGCTCAGTCCCCATTTATCACCAACCTTACAAACTGCACATAAACACAGATAAAACTGATAAAGACAACCTCAACAAAGAATATGAAAAGTTTAGTGGCTTTTCAATGAAGGACTCAGCTCCAGCTACACACGCTGGCAAAGCAAAGGGTTCTGGGATACACACCTTATGTTCTTTGGAGTATCTCCAGGTCTATAATTTATTTAAAATTTTATTTTTCTATTTAAAGTTTCATAGCCTCTGTCAAGGTGCTCAGAAGTCCACACATTACCATACAGGATAACAGCAACAGTCTGTAAACATCTGGGGAGACATTCCCAAATAACTCTTGATTTTGGGGAATTGAAAAAAGATGTAAACACTTTTTTTTTTAAATTAACCAGGGAAAGTAATTTTCTTGACAAAGCACTTCTCAATACAATGGTTCTCAGAAACCTTCAGCAGTTATGGAAATGTGAGATATTTGGATAAAAATATAAAAAAAACCAAATAACAAAAGGTTGGATTTGAACAACTTGGAGGCCTGTTGCAACCTGAATGAATGATTCTGTGATTCCAAAGCTGCCTTTGCTCTCAAAAGATGAATCCACCATGACTTCAAATAACATGGCCCCAGCTCCAGCCCATCCTTTACCTGCTGGCTTGTCTCTGCTTCTCACTGTTTTTCTTTACCTATAGTTCCTCCACTATTACAGCTTTGAGTTTATAACCTCCAGGTTGATATCAAAAGCAGATCTCATGCTCAAAAACTAAATCCTAGGTTGAACACCCAACCAGTGAGGGTTGTGTTCCTCACAGAACCATCTGGTTGAGACAAACCGGGGCTTTTCAGACCAAACAACTTCAAAGAGAGGATGCAGCAAGATATTCATCTGAGAAATACTAGAAGTTCACAATAAAATTTAGAATATCAGAATAAAATTTAAAAATGTTTCCTTCCCTGACTGATTTCAAATTCTCTAGAAAAAAAAAAAATCCACCATGCCGCAAGTTCCAGCGTGTGAAACACAAACCATATTGCATCAGTTCCGGCGAAACCTGCAGGAAATGCCAACAATGAGTTTTGATGGAAACTTTGTTTTAACAGAATTACTGAGAAAACAGCCATGAGGACTCTCTAACAGCACCGAGCAAGGAGGCCAGAGAGAGTTAAGGAAATGCTGTTGCTTCCTCTCTCCACTGTAAGGCTTTAGAAGCTGCTACGGCAGAAGAGTCAGGGGCTGTGCTGAAATCACTTCACAGGTAAAGACAACCAGCAAGAAAGGCAGCATTTCCCCTCTGAGCAGGAAACAGCCAGCTGGAAATGACACCTGCAAGGGGAAGGCCTTTCTCCCTCCTACTGTTGCCAGCTGCTGAGATGATCTTTCCTTGGAGCTGTTGTCTTTGCCCCCAGGATCTTGGTGTTCACATTTCACATGTGAAAGTAGTATTATCCTTTCCCCACGTGCATAATTTTGTGCAAAATTTATACGTGCTGAATTACATCAGCCATTTAATTGCTGAGTCAGTCTCAAAGCCATCGATATCATGGTTCTGTTATTTCTCTCATCCCACATTCACGTGGCACATAATCCTGGACACTGGGATATGCACTTGACATTTTAAGGACAGGTTTGTCTGGGGTGAAGGAGTATATTTTTAGAAAGATGCTGTAATGAATTCTTCTAGAGAAAGAAAAGATGATCACAGGAGGATACTCAATTCCACTTGCTACTAGAAAAAACCCCATATTGTGATACAAATGTCCAAGATTTCCCCGAGGTTCATTGTTCTGTTTCAAAAGCGGGTCAGCTGCAACATCCCTTCCCACTGAGCACTCGCCTCTTTTTCATTCTGTAGAGCATGGCTCAAATAGCTGTACAGGAAACCAGCAGAAAGGTTTGAGTCCCTCCATCCTACCCCCTGAGGCAGCCAAATGAGCCTCATAACTAAACCCAAATGGTGCTGCTCCCATTTCACCTCACGTGAGACCCTAGAGACAACCCTGGAGATTCGGTCACTCCACCTTTACACAATTCAGGGAATTTTCAGGTTTTATGCAAAATGGAGCAGCTTCAGCAGGTCAGAAACTGTTCTCTTGCCTTTCCCATCCTCTGTGGATAGGAGGGAGGAACAGCTGCTTTTCCTGTTTTACTTACAGGGAAGACAACTGTTAAAAACGCAGGTTGTCCACGGTTATGTGGTACGAGCGTTCCCACGGCACAGCTAGAGGACAAAAAAAGAGTCCTGGAACACTTCATTTATTCTCAAGTTGTCAAAAAGGAATTTTTAAATACTGGTACATCTGAATTTGAGGCAGCTCCTCGGTTTCACAGGACACAACCTGTAGTCAAGCAGGGGAACACTTTGTTACAAGACACTGTCTATGCTGGAAGTTGGCAGAGGTTCGAGGGAAGATCAGACAAGATAATACAAGACATTCAGCAGGTTTTAAAGCCCAGCCTGTCTGCAGCAGTTCTTGAACCTCAAATTCTTGAGAGACAGTTTGGGAAAGTAACCCTAAAAAAAATATTGTGAAGTTTTTCCCGAGGTACCTGCTTTTCACTGGGTAAAATGAGGTCCTGTGCTGCAAGACCTCACACCTTATCCAGAGTAATTAGTTCCTGTGTCAGCACCAAGAAGGACAAACAATGCAGAGACTCCTGTGCCAGCCCCTGCTAATTCCAGTCATGAGAAGGCAATGCAGCCTGCAAGATGCTTTGGGATTCAGGTCCTGCAGCTGACTGGTTGGACCAACCTGCTCTATCAGGCTGGACAGTTCTCTGCTGGGGATTACACAAAGACCATGGAATGTCTAGGTTGCTTTCCCAACCGTATTCCAACAGTTACGTGTTTTACAGGACAAGCCAGTTCATTTCTTCATGCCTAGCTTTCCCCACCGGGACAAGCTTTTACCTTTAAAGCAGTCACATGTTAAAGTAAAAGAAACTGCAGTCATAACACATAATCCTTTTTCTGCAGCTATGAAAGCAGATGGATGTCTTTTCTCCCTGTGTTATTCTGGATTCTTCTTTAACAGCTCTGAAAATTTAAAGTCATGTGGTAGCATCTGTGCCTTGACTGCACACCTGTGCTTGAGCTGAAGTGGGGAAAAGTTCAATAAGGATTATATTTTAGGTGCCAGAAGACCTCACTCATTCAAGAAATATCTCATGGATTTAATATTTCCCCCCAGTTCCCCCCTGACTGGTTTGTGCTTTGCTCAGAACACACAGATTAGAAGGACAAAGCAATTTCTGGAGTGCACAGAGCCCTTGCTGCTCAGAGCACAGCAAGAGTTTCCATGGATCTCTGTTGATCCTGGACCTGCACTTGCAGAGCTCTATTGATTCAGGACAAAAATAGGTCTTTGGCTGGGCACTGTGGCTTTCCGTGGATCTCTGCCCCTCAGCAGGCCAAAGCAAACTGCACTAACAGTGAAAAAACACCCTTCTGAGGAAACAGAGACCACCAAGCCTGGTAATATCTGTGGCTGCAGGGACCACGAAGGGAAGCGCAGTTAGGGAGTACTCTCACAGGACAGCATCTCTGACAACCTCCTTGTCAACTCCTTCCTTTAAATCCAGGAAAACAAGAAAGCTGTGTATGGGGAAACACAAAGAAGAACATGGCAGCCTGCAGGAGTTCAGGACAGGATGAGCTGAGCAGTCACTGGTGACTGTGCATAGCAGGGCACCACTTCACTGCTGCTGATTCCTCACCTCAGTCAGCCCTGTGGGGACACACGTTTAAAGTGCTCTCCAGAGCTAAGCAGTCTAAGGTATCCCCCCAATGCTTTAATCTTATTACACTAGGGCTGCTTACCATGACCCTGCACTGGCTTTAGCTTGAATCTCTTCCCAAAGCAGCTCATCTTGCTCCCACTCTTTGTCAATGCAGTGCCCTGCACTTCCTCCTCTGACTCAGTGCTCAGCCAAAGCCTGAGCAGGGCTCTAAGGGTGCTGTGTTATTAGAGGTACTGCCATTTAAATTAGAGATAACCCCCAAGCCTCCTGCAGGTCTTTATCACTGACCCCATGGCATCCCCTGCTCCATCCACCCTTTCACCTCCACCCTCACCAGTAAGGTCTGAAATCTGCAACATTCTCTCCAATCACAACACACAGAAGCTGAGCAAAACTATGGGCATTTTTTATTAGGAGTAGGATTATAGATGCAAAACCTGGCAACATGTCCATTTAGGTAACCAATTTCTCTTGACTGGCATTTTTGATCCTTGTACTTAATCACTGAGCAGATTTCACCAGTGTTCGACTGCTGGCACAAAGTGCCACCATTAAACAAGATGTGTGAGATGTAATTCCCTTCTAACCCCCTCATCTCCTTACTAATCCATCAAAATGAAGCAATGAATATCCAAGCTGAGCTGCTCTCAAAATCCTTCTCTAGAAGGCACTAGTCACACTTTGGTGCCCTCTCTGTAATATCCACGGGCACTTCTGTTCTCTCTGGTAGTGATAATGTCACCTGCAAGAGTGAAGGAAAAAGGATTCCCAACAAAAACACAAAAATCTCTTTAATACATTGCAGTTTTCCAGAACTGGAAAAAAGTAATTAGTTTTTATCCAAAAAAAACCCCTAACATCTAACCAAGAACAAGTTTCAGTATATATATGGCAACTTTCAGCAGAAAGTTGTGTAATCCAAACCTCACCATTTCCATGGGTCCCATGAAAATCTTTAGCATACCAATTGAATTCAGAGAGAGAAGGAAAGGTGTTTAAGTATTTCTTACAATGAAATTTAAACCAAGCAAGAGCTTTGGGTTGGGGCAAAGATGAAGAAAGAAAAGTAGGCTCTTCCCTGAAGGACAGAATGCACAGTATGAATACCAAGAAAATGGGATGGGCTTTCCATTCCTTGTAAACAGAAATATTCTATTACAGTATCACCGAATGGTTTGGGTTGAAAGGGACCTTAAAGATCATCTTGTTTCGACTCCCCTGCCCTGGGCAGGGACACCTTCCATTATAGCATGTCGCTCAGAACTCCACCCAACCCAGCCTTGAACAATTCCAAGGATAGGGAGTCCAAACCTCTCTGGGCAGCAATTAACCAATCCCATCCTAAAAAGAATCCTGCAAGGTTATAATACTTCTCATTATATAAAGAGGAGCCCAGGCCAAACCCCAGCGTTCCAACCCCTCTACCAGAGGAGGTTGGTTGACATCCAAACCCAGCCTCCCAAGCTGAGTGTGTTCCAAGGGCCACCCTGCCTGCAGATCACTGAGCTCTGGGTGCCAGAGCAGACTTTAGTTTCACCAAGGTCACCACCATGCAGAGCTCTGTATCTCAGACTTAAGTTGTTCCACACACCTAGAGTTTCAGCCAGAGCTCAGTTTCCATTGTCCACTGAAAACTACCTCGAGAGCAAATCTAAAAGAAAAAAAAAAAACACCAACCCAAAACCAACCAAACAACAAAAAAACCAAGTACTTGGTCAACATTCTCAGGGGTTTGCAGAGCTGGGATGTTAGTCAAGCTTCACCACCTGCTACAATTAAAGTTTCTTCTGAGCTGGCTGCCCTAAGTAAAGGAGTTTTGATACACCTTTGCTGTGGCGCTGATGGGATTCTGGGGTGTAGGGGGGGTGTTCCAAATTAATTTCACAGTCACTTTCAAAACAGTTTGCCTTGTAAAACATCCCAAACTCCTGTCCCAGAGGACTCCATCATCATCTCTGGCCTGACTTGAACCAACAACGGGGACTACAGGAACAAAAGCCAGACCTGTGCCAAAGAAGTTATCATCCAAGTACTTTAATTCCTACTTCACATTTGTGGGAAGTGATTCACTCGTAATCAGTAAGTCAACACAAAGGGGGGCTCAGCCAAGCACAGAATTTAATTCACTGCTGCTTGTTAAGCACAGTGAGATCCTGCAACAGGGACTTTCTAAGGACAAGAGGTTAAAGGAAGAGCTTTAAGGCTGTCGAAATGAAATGGTTGCCATTTGCTTCCACACAGAACAACTTGGGAAACTGTTCCTGAGCCAGAGCTGCAATGGCTCACACACTGCAGTTTTCTGAAAAGCCTTTAGGGCCTCAAAAACCCCATCGTGGTTATTTGCCATGACTGGAGAACTTTCACACCAGGAGAACATTCAACTCGCCAGGCTGAGGTAGGGGAGGCTCCTCTTTAATTGAGCTGAGGATCAGTTCTTAAGGAAAGGCTTTGAGTTTGTTATTCAAAACTGCAATAAAGATGATTTTAAGAAGTTCTGAGTTCATTGAAATCACTATTATCCTGGCAGCATCACATCCTGATACAGATCCAAACTGACGCCTCTGATTATTTAACTCCAGCTGCTTATGTCTAACCATTAAATTATATTTAGTCATTCACTTCCCCCTCTAAAAAAAGGCAGCAAGCAGTGTGTACAAACTCTAACAGTCACTAAACTCACAGCAACCTGTGCACCCTGGGTTTAAAAACTTTACTTTAAAAAAAAAAGTAATCAAGTAAATGTATTCCTTTCCTTATTTCCCCAGTTCAGTAGGGTTCTTACATGGAGCTCACGAATGGAAGAACCCAGACAGTGAAAGTTGCAAAACTTGGAAATCCAGATTATACTGAAACGTCAGGAGATTCCTCTAGCTTGGATTAGCACCTGAACTCCCAGATGCTTATTTTAATTGAAGCATGATCGGTTTATTCTTTTTTCCTCACACTGTTTTTGTCTCAATACACATATCCCAATCTCTTAATTTTCAAACAATGCTACGAGGTAAAGAATCAGATCCTTTAAGTTCAACCTGCTGTGACTTCTCGTAAACATATATATTATATATCCTCCTTGCAACTCCAGTCCAGGGTTTCACGCCAATTTACTCAAATCACGTCAAGTTTAGGGGGCAATGGTTTCATCCTACCGTTCCTCAGCATTTGGAGTCAGCAGAAGGCTCATTCACCATAAATGAATCGCTTCCAGAACTTGCCATGAGCTTTTGTGAGGAAGCCCTTGGAGCAGAGGATACCAGGGAGCTGAGGAGGCTGCAGGCAATCCCTGATTCCTGAAGCACTAGATGGCACCCGAGCATTCAGCTCTTGGACAGCCCTTTTCTCACCCAGATTTGAAAACAATGCAAGGACCTGAATTTTAGTCAGGTCAAGAATTGGGATTTTTAATTCTTTACGTGGGAATGTGTTTTAGAAAATGCCACCTCGTATGGAAGCGCTACATTATAAACGACATAATTAAATAATTGCTCTGTTCTACAAAAACAAATAGTAGTTATTGTAAATGAAAAAAAAAAAAAAGAAGTGAGCAAGCAGTTTCATTTCCTTCAAGCACTTAAAAACATACTAGGGAACATATTATGTTGACACATTTCTTTGCTTCATGCCACTAACCATTCAAACACCAGTGGTGATTAATTTCTGACAATCCACCTGACTGTCTCTGCAGGCCCTGGACAAATCAGCAGAGTTGATGGCACACGAAGATTTCCTTGTCCTGAAACAACAAGGTCTTTGTGTGTTTTAGCAAACAAATTGGCATGCACCTGTTTGCAGAGCTGCTGGGCTGCAGGAGGCACTGTTATCTCCAGACAGCACCCTGGGACGGAAATCCAGGCTCTGAGCAATTAAATGATGTGGCCAAAACCCCGAGGAAATCTGTGTCAGAGCAAGGAAATGAAGCCATTGCAGGTCAGTGACTTGCCCAGGAGATACTTGCTGAAAGCATATGCCAAACTGGAAGCAGACAAATTCCATCCAAGACTTGTCCAGAGCAACTAAGGATTTGAAGAAAGGTATCTGGTCAGGAGGTGGATCAAGGCATCCTGCTCAGAACTCTCTCATACAACCAATATTCTCTTTTTCTGATGCAATGACAAAACAGGATGTTCTATCCTCTCCCTGAATTATTGCCACAAAACTGCATAATGGCACAAGAACAGCAATATCAAGACACGAGCATGTATTATGTACATTTAGGCACATTCTAAGTCACTGAAAGAATAAAGGATCACAGAAAACAAGCACTGAAAGCTATTTTACAGTGGGATTATGAAAAGCAAGACCAGTAGATAAGGATGGCTTAGGAAGCAGAGAAATTGGAAGGGAAGAAAAGGTTATACAAGCAATAACAAATGTGTTACGGTTTTATTTAAAATAATAAAAAGCAGAGAGATCCAGGACTTGCTAAAGTTTAAATCCAGTGACTGAATCTGACTTTACAAACCCCACGTAAGTTACAGCAGGGTCTGTGAGGTCAGAATTGGACCCAAAGAACCCAATCTCTCACCAGATCAACAAATTAGCAGGTGGTCAAAACAGTCCAGCTGGAGAAGGGGCTCAAATTTTCAGTGAGCTAATACACACTAATCTTTCACTTCTGCAGACCTGGACTCAAAACCTCAGATCATGAACTAAAATTAGTCTGCTGGTTTCATTCTATTCCCCACTTGTGTGCAGCACAAAACCGCCATAAAAAGTGTCATGACTGGCAATCTCTGAGACAGGCCCAGCCCTGGGATAGCAGGAAATGTTGTAAGTTAGGATTGAAGCACATGGGCACAGCTGTGTTTGGAATTTTATACTCTCTGACCACACTAAGCTTGCCAAAGCCAAATGCGGGTTTTTTTTTTTCCTCCTTGATTTCTGCAAGTGTCACATTCAGTCTGAAAAAATAAAAGGAGAGAAAGGAAAGAAAAAAAAATACAGAATGAATCACTGCAGTCACTGATTTCATACTGTACATCTGTGGCAAAGGCAGTGATGTTGCATGGGATATAAATTTGCACAGTTTGTTTACAATAACTAGTTGTGGGTTTGGTTATTTGATTGTTTTGTTTGGTTTTTTTTTTTTCTTTTAGCACAGTAAATAGCTTCTTTTTGTCCCATAGTGATGGTCTTACTGCTAAACTGGGTCAATAACTTTGGACTTGGACTAAGTCAAAACACTGTAAAATCTGAATATTGTCCCCCTCGAGTGACTGTCCCAGCTTAGCTGACTAATGACCCAACCTGGAAACATGCTTCAATTTGGTAACACAAAATATTCCTAGTTATCCACGACAGTTCACTGTACAAACTCCAGCCACATCAAACACAGCTAATCAGCCACGTGTCAATAGGGGAAAAACCACATCCAGCTCCCGAGTCCAATATGACACCTTGTGCTCACACAGGCTCCCACACTCAGGAGTCAGAATGTAAAGAAGGGCTCCTGGTCTATGCCCCATTTTACTATTGAGACGGGGTTTTTTGCAAGTAAAGTTTCTCCCATGAATCATGAAATTTCCAACCAAAAGAGGGAGCGAAAAAGAAGCTCTACAGTGACATACAAGGATCATACACATTCAGAGCAGCTTTGGGCAGCTCTGATACCTTTAAGAGAATGATAAGGCAACACATAAGACCGATTTAAGAGGAAATAAGAAGGAATTGGCTGATATAGGAGCGTGATTAGTTGTCCTGTTTGAGAACTCTGAGCCATAAACCATGTGACTTCACCGCATCACAGCACTCAATGAGACAAGCTGACTGGAATTAACCAAAGCAGGACCACCACTTCTGCCAGCAAAAATGCGAACACCAGACAACAGCAGCAGTTGCTGTTAATCCCAGGAACCACTTTTTCCCCTTTTGCCAAAGCAGCCCTTCTCCCCAAGAGCAATTCTCACTCCAAGGCCAAGGTGGTGCTCAAATATAGTAAGTAGCAACCACTTTTCTTAGAAGTTACCTGCTCCCAACTCTACCCCTTCCAATGCATTCCAGAGGGGGAAGAACCACAACCATCTACTCCACGGAGAAGGACTGTGACTTTCAAAGGAGCTCATGCAGCTACTATTGTGAAAATGAGCACAGTCAAAACTAGCAGACTAAAAATTCCACATTCCACAAATTCATCAGCTTACCCAAAGACTACATTTTCTAAAAAAGGTCCGTGTTCCTCATCTAGACTGTACTTTGAGAATAGCTTCTATTTAAGAAGGTTTCTGTTAACTTCTAGATGAACATGGCAACCTATCCAACTGTGTTTTGGGTCCTCACTCACCTTTTTTTGGTCCTCATATCACTAGACTTTACTTCAGTTTCAAAGATCCCAGAAAAAGGTGTTCAAATGAACACACCAAAAAGAAATTTGGAATTTCTCTTCCATTTAGTTTATTAATGCCCTGACTAGTCCTTACTGAAGGGACGGACTTCACTGGTTGCTGTTACGTCTTGTAGGCTCAATGCCTCTAGAAACTTCCTCCTGAGGGAGGGGAAAGCCAGAGCTGGATGCCCAGGGCTGCAGAGCAGAAAGACACCAGTTTTATTTCTGTAGCTACAAAACCCAAGGAATAGGTAACAAATACAACCTGAGAGCAGCCACGGAATTGAGATGTTCATGCTGTGTGTTTGCAACCTACTCCCTCTGTTCCTGTTACTCCCAGAAAATCTGGATATCCAAGTATGCTCTCTGTGAACAGGTTGGACAGGGGAAGGTGATTTTCTGTGGCCCTGTTGTTCTCAGAAATGTTTCCAAGTGAAGAGTCAAGAAATTTTTTGATTCATCTGAAAATAAAACTTGTGACAACAAAAATGGACAAGCCCCTGCCGGACAGCTCCAGTTTTATTTCAGGCTCCCAGTTGTTGATGATGTTGTATTGATGTAACACATGAATATGTAAAAGCAACAGCGCCTCCAAGAACAGAGGCCAAGAAGTCCAGCTGATATCCTAATCAGACAATACAACAAAAATCCCACAAAGCTCTTCAGAAAAAGCCCCGAACACAGAACACGGCGAAAGTGGAAAACCAGAGATCTATATTTTTAAAAATATTTTTTACTTTAGAAGGCGGGAAACCCCTCCTGGTAGCAGGTCCCTCCTCAGGGCACAGCAGCTTCAGCTGAGCAGCCTTTGGCTAATTCCCACCACTCCACCCCAAGTGCTTACACAGGTGGGAGCTGCCAAACCCGGGCTCTGCCGGCAGCTGTGGCAGGGAAAGAAAATATCCTCACACTACAGAGCAAGAGCGAAGTAAAGGAAGAAAGGAAAAAATCAATTGACTTCTGCTACCAAGTAAAAACTTTACAGCTGTTTTAAAAAGGTACTGAGCTACAAATTTGCTTTTCTATCACACCAGTTATTAGGCACTCCTGGCTTTCCTAACCACTTTCTGCTCCAACCGCTTGTGTAATACAAAAGGAACACAGAGCAAGCACAATATGTTTAATTAGAAATGTTGTTTGCTAAGCATTCAGAGGAAGTTACAGAATTGTGTGTTTCACCATAATGATATTTAATCTAATGAAATTTTTGTTAAAATAGGATTTGTTTCCCTTACATGACATAAACATGTTGTTCATGCTAATTACAGCTGATTCACATAATAAAGCAGCTCCCATAAAATTAAAGCACAGATACATGAACAAGTTAGCACAGGGTTACAAAGCTCTAGGGTACATCACCTGTGCTGTGGTAATGCCACATAAATGTTTTCATCCCATGGTAAATTAAGAGTAGCTGATCCTTACTCAAAGACCTGCTGAAAGAATTCCTGCTCCTTTGCCAGACAGTCCTCTGGCTTTGAACAGATGTGGGCAGAGGTTACACAAGACCAAGTCCTGGAAGGAACTACAAATCAAGATACTGCCATTAAGCAAGAAGCAAACACCAACCCTGCTTAAAACCCAAGCTTCAGTGAAAACACAATTTTGCCTGCTCCTTCTGGGTTTCCTTCTTAGAAACTACCTACTCAAAAACGCTCAGCAAAGCAACCCGGCCGTTAATCCAACACTGGAGAGGTTAAAAGACAGTTCACAAAACTCTGGTCTGGCAGTGCTTTAACTGACATTGTTCCTCCACAAACCTCTTTGCATGGGGAGAGCATTACCCTGGCAGCTCATGATGACCTTTGGTCCACAGGACTTGCTGTTATAACAGCAAGAAACATGGCCAGAGTTTGAGAGGGAAAGTGGAAGAGCAGGCTGAGCGTGTACACAGATGCAGGGATGGAGTTTGGGGTAGGGGATTCTGACATATAACACACAGAACTATAACGAGCAAGAGAATTATCTGAATCTTCCTAGATTACCCAATAAAATGTTTTCCTTGATATGTGTAACATTTTGGATGATAGCAGGAGCACTTGCAGGAATGAAGAATTCCTTCTGTAAGCTTGGGATTGTGTCTAACATAACTAAATACCAGGGCTCTGGAACAAGCTATCTGATAACTCACCCAGATTACCATTACCTACTATTGATCCAAGAACTGAGCTGCAGTTGGGAAATCTGAGTATTAAGTACTGAGGAATGGAAAGTATTTGAACTTCCACAGCTACGATTCCGGATTTCAAAGTAAGTGTCAGATCTTCCCTTTATCTCTTCTCAGAAGCAACAGTTACAGTGACATTATGCCTTGTGTCCTTCAAAACACAGCAATTTATCAATGACAAACACAAATCAAAACCCCAATCATCTACAAGGCACCTCCTTGATCTGAGCCACATTACTAAAGTCTTCAGTGCCTGAAGCTGCCTGGCTTAGTCATAATAAAATTCATTCGTTTTCATAGCTTTTTGAATTCCAGAAATCCATTTCTGAAAAACACTTCAAGCATTGGATGGGCATGAGTGTCCAGAAAATCCCTTATCCAATGCCAGTCAGACAACTGAGATCTGGAACTTATCTTCCCTTGTGTCTGAAGGTGGGTTAGGATCAGGTACTAAAGGATAAAGTCACACAAAAACAGTTTCCAGCTTCCATTTTCCTCGTTAATGACAATTCCTTTTAACTTCTCCAAGGAATGAGAATTATGATTCAGTAGCAAATTCTATCATTTTTTGGGGATACCTTTAGTCTCCCTTTCCTGATCTTGCTCTGCAAGTCAAAACACAACCAAGCCAAAGCACCCAGACATCTGTTCCTTGGACAGGAAGGTGACAAGATGGGAAGTTCTCAGGCTGCAAGATGCTGGATGTGCTCTGGGATGGCGCTGCTTGAGCAGGGAGGTTGGACCAGGTGACTCACTGTGGTCCCTGCCAACCTCAGCCATTCTGAATTACACCCGACCAAAACCTCCCACTTCTCTTGCTGGTACTCGGATATGTTGGAATTGATGACTTTACCAAATTCCACACCCAGTACCTGCAGCAACTGGCACAAACCTTTGCAGAGTAAATTCTGCAGCATTCCTGGACTTGTGTGACTCTGTCCAGCCATTCAACTGAGACACGTTACAAATTTGAATCAAATACAGTGAGTCAGTTTTGTATTTGGTCTGGAGGAATTTGACCTCTCCCCTTTGGAAATCCTTTCTTTACCAAGAAAGCTCAATTGATGTTCCATCACGTTCAAGTCCTTCTCTTTCTTAACCCTTTGACACAGCTCATCTTCCTGGGAAATCTCAGAGCTCTCCTGTCTCTTGTGTTCCACTGAATCCCTTTCCTGACACAGCTCTGTCCCCAGCTGCACCAACAGCTGAGTTTTGCCATCCATCCAGGTACTGCAACATGCACTCTTTGCTCCTTTCTGGGACAACTTCACCCATTCTACTTCTTCTGATGAAACCCCCAAGCTTAGTAATAATACTTTTTAGGAATTTTTGAGCTCCTCAAGCATCTCCTGATTATCATTTCTTCCTCGAAACCTAAATAAGTTGGCAGACTTTGGGATCTTAGACATTTGAATTAAACAAGACAGAAAATGGTGAGTAAAGCTGAGCACCCTTGCTGCACATCCTCCCCATTAGCAAAGATCATAGAGTTGTCTATCCCTAAACCCAGCAGGAATCAAGAGAGCAGCAGCCAGTTCACCAGCTCCAGCCTCCTTCTGGTAGCATTCATTCCCAAGCATTCCTTCCTTCTCAGCATTCCCTTTCCATCTATCAGTACACCTGTGCTCTCCCTTCTGCCACTACTCTCACCCTCTTTTTCCTTCCTTTTACCTTCAGACAGTGACCTCCTCCTGCCCATGTTTGCATTCCACACACATTTGCTTTGCCAGCCTGTGTTTGAAGTTAGGCTTCTAACGCTCTGAACCTCCCAGCTGGATTCCTAAGGGAGATCTCCTGCTGAGAGCCATCCCCAGGCACTTCACTGTGCCCCTCTGGCAGCCCTTGGGCGTGCACACCTTCACTTGCTATGGCTCAGCCAACTGACACTGGGCTTGTAAGCCACAGGAAATCAATTATATCCCTGATCTCTGAGAACAAAGCTCCATCCTTGAGTCTTCTTCTCTCCTGGAAGCAACAGAAAGGCTGCTTAGCACCCACCTGAACGCTGGCTTTTGGCACTTCAGCATCAGCCCACAGGAGCCAAGTCAAGCAGAGGGACTGTCCTGTGTGTTTGAAACCAGTGATTGGAAACTCCCATCCCCAGGCACGCACTGGAATCGAAGGAGCTGTGGCAGGCCCTTTGCAGCAGAGACACCAACTCCTGTGTCTGACACAGGGCTGTGACCAAAGGCCTTGCACTCCTGGGCTCTGACACTGCAGCCACGGGCACCGCTGGGTCCCTGTGATGAGGAACGGCTCGGTCAGAGTTACTTGGCTGAACACACATCCAGACATGTGTCTTTCCTGAACTACTCTGCCATGTCCCTCAGGAGGAACAAGAACATGGGACTCCTCCCTCAGTTGCTTCAGCTGAACATCAAGCCCCCAGACCTGGCCAGCAGCATCCCAGCAGTGCATCACTGCCTGCACTAGACTCAGCTTCACTCAGTGGAAAAGCTGATAACAGAGAACAAAACTGGGACAAAATTAGGGGGTTTTATGTGCTTGAGAAGAGCATCTCTTTTGCTGTCAGCTCAATTATTCTGTTAGGAATTAATTTGTTGATGTTTCCACAACTACAGCTTTCCAAAGCCCACACAAGAGCAAATTACATGGGGTGGGAGAAAAAGGGGAAAAAGGTTTTGTTTTATTGAGATTAATTACAGTAGGGCTCAACAATCGGGAAGTATGGAGTGTACAAGGACTGCTGCAAAGTGATAACCATTAACATGTTATTCTATAGAACTCCTAGATACTGTGAATATTTTCCAGCTGAAATCCATCCAAGTTTTCCTCTATCCATGGTTAGCCCAGGAACATTAATGATGAAAATCTAGACAGCATTACAGTGTGAACTATTAGATGTACACTGATGATACTTGATTTTATGTTGCCTTTGGCTGAGTCAGGTCATAGAATTTCAATGATCTGAATTCTGGCCTGCATCTGCTGTTGAATGAATAAACAGTAAATCAAATTTAAGACTTTGTTAAGGAGTTGAAAGTCTGTTTTGCTCCAGACCTGGTATATACCACAAGATGCAATCAAATACATTACTATCTGACAAGCATCCAAAAATGAACTAAATGACTCATAAAAGCAATAAATAAGACACGGTCTCTGCCCTTGAAATACCTTACATTGTAAAATTAAAACAAGACTCCCAGAAAGTCTGAATGCTGGGGAACTAAGTTCGTCCGCCAGTGGAAAGGGAGGACACAGGTTACACAACATGATAAAACAGTTTTTCCCTAGGTGAAGGTGTGACTCCTTCCCCACTTCCAGTCTGACAGTCAGATCCAGCAGGTTGTTGTAGGACACCCCCCGAGTCTGGATCTGTTCAGTTTGCCATCCATCCATCCCTGAGTACCTCCATCAAATCAGTGCTAATCTCTCCTCTAACTACAGCTCACATACAAAGAACTCAATACAATTTCAGAAGCTTTAACTTTAAAGCAAAAAAAAAAAAAAATCCTAGTTCTGTGCAGCAATAACCAAAAATCCCCATTTCAGAGCGTAATCAGCAGGCATCCTCCTGATTTACAGTAGAGCCTGATATAATCCTGGCGCAAGGAGAAGGGAAGGATCCTCCTACACCCCAGCAAGCCCGGCCTGACAGACAGCAGCTGCTCCTGAGACCTTTTGCAGAAGGCAGAGTGTATTTCAAGAACACATTTAAACACCCAAACACAGCTGCACATGCACAGGACCGTACACACAGGAGAAGAAAAATATTAAATAATTACAGGAATCTCCATTATGGTTACTGCTTATGTTTTGCAGTTAAGTACTAAACCTGTTGTACTTCAAATACACATGGATTTAGTCTTCATTAGAAAGCTCTAGCAGGCATAACATAAAAATGCTTTCACATTTTGTTAATGAAGACTTGATAAAATTAATTACATTGAAAACTGCAGGTATTTAGACAATACCAGGCACAAAGCTTCAAACTTCTGCTGGGGTTATGATAACCAGGGAGTCCTACAGTGACAGTGGAAACTGACCCTGCTGATGGAGACTTTTCGTTTATACAATTAGACCTTCAGCACATGACAAGTAAATTGAATGTTAAATGGCTCACGGTATCAATGAGGAGTATCAACAACTACTCTGAAACAGAATCAAATATAATTCTGCACTGCATTTTATGAAGTCTGAAACTTGCGCTGGTGCCAAACTATTTTTGCATGTATAGACATTTTTAAGCATGGTTTAAAAATTTTCTGACAACTATTCTTTATCCAGGGCACATATGGGAAAACGTGAAGAATAACTGCTCACATTTTTGTCCTACCCCCATTGTTCAAACCCTGCCATGGACCTCCTGAGCTATAACCTGCCTGAAATCTTTCCTCATGACAAAATGCTTCCCCATATACCTCTCACCATCATGCAGGTGTGCCTACAATGAAGTTGCTATTCTTTTGTGATTCTAGAGGCAAAGTATAATCTGCCTACAGATATAAACCTTCCACAATATTGTTTTTGTTATTAGGACCAACTTTTCCTGAGAACACACAATGTCATTTTTAAAGTAAGAAGTGTCCACTGAGATTAGACCCAATATATTCATTTTGTTAACAGCAATAAAACCTCATAAAACTTCAGAAGCTTTACTGGAGTTCTTTTCCTGACATTAATCAAACAGATTTCCCTTAGCGGATGCAGAAATCCCTGAATCACTAAGTACCCAATCAATGCTACACAGACAAGAATAAAAAATGAACCTGATTAGAAGATACTGAAATCTTGATTAACATTGTTTTAATATATACCCGGAAACAAAAATTTTTACACAGATTATTGCCATGGTATTTTTCACTAGAAGTAAAACTCAGAAGAAAGGCATATAATGGAAATGTATGCAGCAGTTTTCCTTTCAGATGCAATAATCATAGGGCCAATCTAACTTAACCCAACTGACAGGTTATTCCATGAGTACTCCACAAAATTTTTCCAGAATCAGGCCCCAAGTGTCCTCTGCTACCAACCGTATTCCCTACACTTTTAAGTGCCTATTTTACATGACTGGGCTCAGCGGTCCAAATTAATGGGATAAAGAAGATGGCATCATAACAGCAGTCACAAAATGGAATAAACACAGATATTCCCTATCTTAGCACACGAGTGATCTGCATTTATTGGCCCTTAACAGGACAGTCCTTAAACCCCCAAAGACAGGTCGATTCATGCTCCCTCTCGGATGATTTACACAGAACCCAATCACTTTACTACTTAATGTTCTAAATACAGTAAAGCTCGTCGCAGTTTACCCAAAGGCTGCACCGAAGCCGGTGCGGTTCGGGGATGGGACCTGCTTTCACTCTGGGAAAAAGCAGATGTACCCTGAACTGAAACGCTGCGATGTCCCCCAGGCCGAGCATTAGCAGCACGCGTGGATAAACAGCCAGGCACTGCCAGCCCACGGGGGAACCGTCCCCTGGCCGCCTTCCCAAACACAGCTCTGCTGTCCGTGGGCACGGGGCGCTGGGCAGACCCGCAGCCAAAGCCGGCACGAAGGGCGGCCGAAGGGTTTGGAAGGCGGGGATGGATGCCCGCACTGCCCAAAGCCAAGCCTCGGGGTGCCGCGGGGAGCGCCGGGCACACTTCACTGCCAGCTAACGGGGTGCGAGCAGCGCACAGCTCGGCTGGCTGGAGCTGAGAGCGACACTGAGCGCCCGCAGACTCTGCCTGCCCCGAGGAATCGGTTCCTGCCGTAAAATAACAGCCTTTAGCACATTCTGTAGAATGACATCACCCAAAATGGGCTGCCAAAAATGTTACTTTCGCATTTCTTCAACAAGATTTCCTTTCACCACTCTCGATTTTTTTTTTTAGTTAGTCAATCGTTCAAAAAAAAAAAAAAAAAAAAAAAAGAAAGTTCTAAGTATTTCCAGGCCTATAGATGAGCTTTTAACACAAGCAAGTGACTATACCTTTTAAAAATGTTGTGTTTAAATGTGCCTTTTTCTTCCTGATTCTTTCTAGTAGATTTATATTTACAACCATGCTGAGCTAAATTAATACAAGTTACTGCAATTACCTGAACTGACTTTTTCCCCTTTTGATTTATCCCTGTTCCACTGAAGAATACTCCATTTTGCGACAGTATGTCTGTTTGTTTAGTCAGCTACAGCAACCCACTGGCAATACTGAACATGAACAGTGAGATGTCAGTCAAACCAGCACACTTTTGCATTTTCAAGGAAGCTGTTTAGAGCTCGTGGGATGACAAGTCCAAGCAATGCACTCCACTCCTCCAGAGAGAGTAAACAAGCAACAAAAGGTCACTTAGTTGCAGAAATTATGGTTCTTTCGCTGAAATATTTAAGATAAGTTCTTCCCTTTTTCAGTTCTGGTGAAGGTTTTGCACCTTACCTTGGCAGAACCCTCAGCTGGAGTACACAGGAGTTTCGTTCAGGGCTCTTTAGTCTCAGGTGTTTTCCATCAGTAAGTTTCATCAAGTCAACATCGAGTTTCCCAGGGCAGAAATTGTCTTCATTACTAGGTTTGAACCTAAATAAGATAACTCAGTGTTAGCTAATGATGTAAATGTAAATACTGTATGTTCATATTTTGTGGCTCCTGTTAGTAAGCAAATGAATAGAAATACTATTGTAATTCAGATATACTTTTCTTTTTTCAGACAGGATCTGTACTAGCCCTGGTCCTAAATTTTAAACCCTTTGTATGGCACAAAAAATAAAGCATCTTTCAGAGAACAATGCAGTCTTATCAAGGGAGAGACAAGGTAATTGAATGCGATTTTCTAACATTTTAATCCAGTGTTACGCCTTAAACATCAGCAAAATTGTCATAATTCTAAGAAATATTTACATAGTGTATATGTGGGCAATATGTTTTAAATGACAGGCCTTTGAAGGAAAAAATTTTCTCTAGTTATTTTTCTCAGTGCTTCCACAATGACTTTTTTAATATAGATGGATAACGTTACAAAAGAGTGGAGCAGATCATGAATGCAGGTGTTTTGATTTGCTTCTAAAATAATGCCTAATATCCAGTGTTCTCCAGGAACACATTGTAGTGCTCATGTGAGAAACATTAAAACATGTTCTTTTTTTTAATTATTTATTGTTCAAGAGCCCATGCAACAGTAAATTTAGAACCCCAGATTAGCATCAAATTGTCATCTGTGACCACATTTTAATGCAAACCTTGAGAAACTTTCACAGTTACTTTGGGTTATGAATAAATGAAGGAGAACAAAGTTTTAAGGGTCTAATTTGACGACTTGCAGCTCTTCCTTCTGCATGTCATCCAACAACAAATACTTCGGGGATGCTTCCTATTGCCTGTCCTCAGATGACTGATAAAAGGCTGATACCAAAGTCATTCTGTGACTTTGGGATAAGAGGAAAAAAAAAAAAAAAGCAGCACAAATTCACAACAGAGTCAAATCCAGGGATCCCAGGGTGGCTCCGTGAAGCGAATGGAGTCTCACACAGGCATGAAATAAACTGTTACTTGTTCTATTAGCTCAGCAACTCCAGGCATCAGAGGATCCATTGAGATTAACTGTGTTTATACAATGAAAGGTGTTTTTAAAATACAGAGGGGAAAAAACCCAAACCAACAGGTGCCCAGAGAAGGGGAGATTTTATTAATTTCTGTATATGATATAATATTTAGCAGAATTACAGTTACTTTCGAAGTTCAAACAACATCCTTGCACTTCCAGTGGCTTTACTTGTAGATTGAAACGCCCTTTCTCAGAAATGCATCCCGGCAAGGTGAGCTCAAAGACAAACTGCCCAAAGCACCATTTTGTGGCATTAACTGCAGAAAACAGCGGCTTTCCCCCCCAGTACTTGCGGGGCTGCCACAAGAACCGCAGCGCTCGGGTTACACATAATCCCCCAGCTGCGAGGAGACAATTAGCACCACAATCTCCTGCAAAGCTTTCAGCTCTCAACAGGTGCCTCACCATTGTGCTCAGGTTTAAATCAAAATCTGGCAGGGGGAATGTCCCACCTCCTGCCACCCCTCCCCTTTGAAATGACTCTCATTGCAGCCCCGATCTCCTTTTCTCCTAAAAGGCCAAACGTGACTTTCACCCCTTTGTTTGAGTGCTTTTCCCCCGCCTTTATCTTCCTTCATCTGTCTGACTGAGAGATCTGAAGGCAGGAAGTGCAATTTATTTGTTGCGTATTATGAGCCTACTACTTCTCTCCTGACTGGTGAACACAGGAGCAAATCTTTTGAGAGCCATATAATTATACTGACAAAAATCAGAAAGTTTTTCCCTTTTTCTGGGCAGTTTCAAAAGTGATGGTCCAGGAAAAAAAAAAGCACAAATACATCAGTCCAACATTAATATTGTATCTGCATTAAGGTGTGAATTACAGATCTGAATTTTTCTGTCATGCATTATAAAGTTTCCTTCCCTACCAAAAATCATATTCTTTAGGTTAAGATTTGTTTCTGTCCTTCAGAACATGTTCACAAGGCAGAAATAGCCAAGTGTCTCTTACAATTCCAACTTCTACAGTAAGTACAAACACTGTTCGAATACTTCTCAGAATTTTTCTTTTCATCATGCTCTACCCAGAAGAAATATTTATAATGAAAAATTCCCCCCTTAGTAGTCAGGCAAGATTTTTCTGATCCGGTAACAAATACTTTTTGGCCAAATAAGAAATTTAGAACCCCACAATACTCAGGGGAGGCTGGCTGCCTAGTGAATTAATCATTTATAATGAATAAAAAGAAAATGGTTATGAGAGATACCAAAAGATGCAATAAAACACGGTGACACTTAAAAGAATAAAAAAACTTGACATTGATCCGACTTGTTTCCATATAGAGACAGGACTGATATTAAAAACCAGACATTTCTTTGGTGCAATCCAGTTTATAAACTCAAGTTTCCAGAGCACAGTGAGAAAACAGCAAGTAGATTAATCCTGCACAACATCCAGTTCGTTTTCTTCTCTGCACCTTGTGGAGTCCTTTTGCCATTACATTGCTGTGCCCTGTTCATGGTTACTTCTCCCAGTTTTTTGCTGTCTCCTGGTTTCTCTCCACCTCGTGTGGGCAGATCCCAGTGGCTCACCCCTGACCTAGCAGTCAGTTCCCAGGGAACTCAGCCAGTATCCTAAAAAACGTGCTTGTATTTACTAAGCCTTTCATACTAATTTTTAATTAGTGTTTCCCCCCATCAATCTAAATTTAGTAACAATTAATTATGCATCTCTTTCCCCCCTGGGATCTGAAGCCTGGCCTGGGTCAGAAGTGTTGAATGCCATAGGAGGGAGGGCCACATAAATGCTATACCTCAACCTGCCGCTGAAGCCACACGCTCCCTGTCCCAGCAGCCACTATCTCATGGTCAGAACATGGAAACAGCTCCCAGTCTCGCTAGAATTTCCTGCCATTCCTCTGGGATGCTGACAGGAAAGAATTCTCCTCCTGCACCGAAGCTGGCAGCCAAGGAATGGCACCCTCCAAGTCAATGTGAGCACAGCCCTACCCAAAGCCTAAAGGATAAAGATCTGCTCAGGACAGCAGGCTTGCAAAAGAGGTGCAGATGAGACAAATAAGTCTGAGAATATTAAAACAAGGCAACAACAGAGAATCAAAATCAGCGTCCCTGGCAGTTTGCCAATGGCAGGAATAAGCCCTGTATTGAAATAAGTATATTCCTGAACTTCCAGCAGTTTTCACAGCTCTGTCTCGTAGAATTCATTATCTACAGCTCTACTAAGTAGCAGAATTTAACCTTTTCTTATCAAAAATCAAAACAAAAATTCAAAGTCTCAACTTTCCATAGATCAAAATTGACTCCAACAAAAATGTCAAAACCACTGCAATGTAAACAGCATATTCTCCAATTGCCTTCATGCAACTACCATCACCTGCAGGAGGAAAGCCTGGAAACAACAGGAATGATTCTGGACTTGTCCTATCTTTTTTTAAAGCCTGTAAATTCATCGAAACTTATCTCCCCTCATAACACCCTCGTGTTTCCACAAAGCAGCAAATTCACACTGAAACAAAAATCTTCACCTAAATGTTTCTAACCCATTTTCCCAGAGAGGTTTTATGGATGACAAAGAGATTGCCCTGCCTACTTACTTCATTAGGCAAGTTAATTAACCAGCAGAACACAGGACAGGATTTTGACTCCCAGCTGCCCTGGATTTCAGGCCAGTTACAAAGATAAGTGGACAACTTGAAGTATGTTTTATGTTTCACTGGAAAATATTTGTCTTTTTTAGGGATTCACACTGACTGTAGAAAACACCCTGAGCAGGAAGATGAATTTCACTGTTTAATTTTGTTTGTTATCAGAAGCTTAGTATTCACTGGGAGCCTTAAGTATAAGCCAAGATTTAACTGTCATAGTTTTTCAAGAATTGTAATAAAGAGACAAGACCCTTATCCAAATTATTTACGATCTAAACACGACTGAAGTAGCAAGGAAACACCAGACAAGTACTGATGATTATGAACATAATTAATCTCAGGAAACCAGAAGCCTGTTGCAGATAGGCAATCTATATTGTAAATTTTTGTGCATGTGAAAACAAAGTCCAGTTTATTTTGGGGAGTTTCTAAGGAGCCTCTCCAAAATGTGAAGGACACAAAAGTGAGAACATACAGGTACTTCATCTGGAAATTCATTGAACACATGGCAGAGTCACATCTTGGCTCTAAAAGGGGCAAAAAATTAAGAAAAAGACATTAGAAATGAAGAACCAGAAGGCAAAAGAAATCAGGAAGCATCTATACGAAGAAAACAGTGGACAAAGGAGAAAAGGAAGTTTAATGAGTGAACTGGAAGTGGTGCAAGGATTGCTGGACTTGAGATGAGCAACATTTACAGAGCTTCAGCTTTTTTGCTGAGGAGAGAACAGAAGTGATGGGTACAGCCCAGTGTGGGATAATTCTGAAGTCAGAGAACATATGCTTTGAGTTTAATCCAACTGCAGAGTTCTGGCAAACAGGCTGCATTTATAGTGGCAGATACATCAACTTCAATTTTTTAGCAGCTGTGCTGCCCTTTAATTTCTCATACCCTGAAGTGTCGTACACTTGTACCCCCCTCACTCACCTCCAGAAAGCACATCCCTTAGAACAGCCCAGCCTTTCTGTCTGAAGCCAACTAACAGCTCCTGCCCACTGGAATTTTCTTTGAGATAAACTGTTATTTTCCACTTGTTCTGCCCATTTTCTTCTTAATCAAACACACACTGCTTCCTAGGAAGGCTGAGCCATACCAGCAGGAATTAAGACTCTAGTTCAGCTGGCAAGCTTCTCCCTAGGAATTCCAAGCTATCCCAGATCCAGAGAGCCTCCTTTCACAATTCAAGCTGCTTCTCCCAGACCCACCAGCTCTCCTCTCCACCCTTCCCTTTGGAGTTGCAGGAGACTCCAGTATCTCCCAGCATTTCAGCATTAACTCTACCCAGCTCATTAGAGCTGACTGAAGTCAGCACAAGCCCACCACTAACTGCCCTTTTGTCCCAGCCTCAGCTGAGGGTTTTACTCACACACCTCAGCTCGTGCTCAGCAGCTCTCTCCAGTGAAGCCAAACTACCAAACTGCTCCCAGAGAGCAGTGGGAGTCAATATCTACACCCCTCCCCATAAAACCAATCAGGCTTCTACCCCAATTAAGCTCATTGACACCAGGTGTTGTACATTCCCTCCCAATGACAGCACACACTTCCTTAAAGCAACAAACCTTTTAATGCGGGAGCACAGGACCAGGGCCCAGAAGGTAAAGGGATGATGGCAGTCAGTGCTGGCACAGTCCCCTTGAAGCCAAAGGGAAGAAAAGGATGGTGCAACAGTGCTGTAAAAAAGGAGAAAACATTAATTTTACACTTAGGTGTTTTCTTCTTCCTCTGGCAGCTGATAGGCAGGAGGAGCTGTATGGAGGGCAAGGGTGCACAGGGAGAGAGACACTTTATTTTAAGGCCACTGGAGGAACGAGAGGGGCATTTGCCTGAGGCAGCAAATACAGGTGAGGGAAAACACAGTTCCCCTCACGCCCCTTGTTCTAGGGCCTCTCTGTCTACTCACCCTCTACAGTGGCTTGGGAGAAACATCCCACAGGGGATGGGAAGGGAAAATAATCCAGAGCCTGGGCTCCCCACCATTCCCTCAAATGAGATGAGAGACAACACTGGCTGCTCCTCAGGTTCCATTTTACAGATGCCACCAGCTAACACCTTGCTGTGGCAAAGCTCTTCTGTGAGCCTGAACTGGCTGCTGCTGCTGCTGGAGGCATTTCCCAGGGCCAGCCTCTTGTACAAATGCATTTATTCTCTCTCTCATACAGGGTGCACACACTGCAGACACCTGCCCAGAGCTGTTACCTGCAGGCCTGGTTATTTGCTGGTTTGCTTGTTTTCACAACTGCTGAACCTACACAAGCCCCACGGGCGCACACGGCCGGGTCCAGGAGCTCGGCACCCCTGAACCCCAGAGCGCGCGAGAAAGGCGGCAGCTCCTCATCAGGTGAAAGCAGATGTCCCTGGCACCCACCCCTGCCAGGGCTGTCTTTGGAGCACAGAGCCGCCTCACCTGCGGCACATCTTGGGAATGCACCACTCCGGCACACGGAGGAAATTCGTCTGGCCCAGAGTGTCGGGAACGGGCCCCGTGCAGCTCCACCAGCCGTGCCGGGGCTGCTGCACCGGCACAGAAATTCAATCTTGTTTGTTCAGAGACGGCTGCAGCCCACTGTCGCCAGGAGAACTCGGGTCCCTGAAACCCCCAAGCTCTAATTATTTATTAAGGTATTTTTTGGCTCCTCTCAAGGTTTATGTTTTGTTTTCGTTTGTCAGAGTGAGCACTGGTTGGCTGTATTCTGAACTAGGCTGTGACCCCTGATTCACTCTTCCACCAATTCTCTCCATATCTCTTAATTGTCTTGAAATAGCCAGACTTCTGCATGGTAATTAATGTTGTTGTGAACTTAGACACTAGAAATCCTAAAATGATTAGATTTCTGGAGGGCTGAATGAACCAATATCTGCCAGTGTAATGGTACATAGTGAGCTGAGCAGAGAACTTCAAACTGTGAACTGCTGACTTCAAAACCTACCTTGTTATTCCACCTCTGCCCTTCCCTTTGCATCGAGGGAGACTCTATCTCTTTATTTACCTACCTCCCAAGTTAGGGAATAAATCTGGAATGTGACGTAAGTGCTAACGCTGTAATTAGCAGGAAAAACTGTTCCCTGTTCATCTTGACATATTCAACAACAGATGCCTATCACTTTGAAAAGACCAATCAAAATGTTAAAACATATATTCTGGGCAGAATATTTTTAAAACAGAAAGTATTCAAGACCGAATTGTCTTGACAGTGCCTGCAGTAGGCAGACTCAGGACAGCTCACTTTGTTTTAAAAATTGAAATGGAAAGCTTGTGGGACTTGCTTTTGTATTTTTCTGTTATAAATAAAAAATGTTCTAAAAAAAAGGATATAAAAAGGAGGTTTTTTTCAGTGCTGGTAGATTAAGACATCATTTGTAATGCCCTAAAGGAGGAAACTTGGGATTTAGTGCTTTTGGATCCAAAGTGTCATGGGGCATTAAGAAGAATCCAGCAAAGCTGCCTGAGCCCAGGATTTGGGAAGTTACCTGTCCCACAGCACAGTGAGGCTACAGACCTGCTCTGCCCTGTAGAAGTATCCTGCAAATAGATCCCACAGGATTTTGGCCCACAGAGGATGGAAAGGTGGATGCTGTTTTGATCAGCTAATCTCCACTCGTTGCACAGAGAAACACTAATTCCTGCAGAAGAGGAGAAAGGCAAAGATCAGTGAGATCAGTGCCAAAGCAAATCAGGGGGAATGTTTGCTGGAAAAGAGACAAACAGGTCACACACAGAGAAGTACAAACCTGAAGCTCTCACATGAATTCCAAGGTATATTCCAACAAGCTCCTGAGGAAACAGAAAATAGCCCATCATGTTCCCATAGCAAAAGTGAAATTGTCACAGTCCAACATGGAAAGGATTTCTTTTCTCAGGTGCAGGCTGAAAGACAATAAATATTGCACAGCAGGAAAAATAAATATCCCATAGTATTCTATTCCAAGAGAAAGATACTTCAAATTTCAGGCTTATTTAAGTCTTACTTAAAATGTAAAGAGAATCTGTATATTTTATAAATACATCTGCTGGAACCAGGCTAAAAAATGATGGTTTTCTTGTACTTCAGGCTTTCAGTGTCAAACAAACAACTACAGAGCACTTGCATATGCCCCCAGTGTCATCTTTCTCTCAAAGTTTAGCAAGAATAGGCTTGAGTCTCACTCATCGTTTTCCAGGAGGTTAGATCACTAAATCCCGGTATCACATCTTGTAGAGTTACTGATACAATATAAAACCAAAATTTTCCATCCATAAAGACATCAACACCCAGCTCTGCCAAAGCACCAACCTCCTCAGTCCAGGAATGTCAAATGATGCATGAGCATAGTTTTATATGCACTGAGATACATGAAATAAAATTACAAAATGTTTTAAGGTCATCCTAGGAAAATGATATGACTGGAAAACCATGAGTAGTTGAAAAATTATTGACTAATTTTTAATCTTTTCATGCAGGTTATGGAAAGAGCTGTCTGCAGAGTCAGGATGGTTAGGCACTGTAAGAACCTGTGTTGCTATTTCATGTTGCTACTGAACAGCAGACGAGCAAGTCTCCAGAACCAAAGCTTTTAGGACAACCGGTCTCTCAACCACCCTTTGGTTATGTGGCAGTGACTTCTGGGAACTGAAAACCTGCAATTACTATATCAAATGTCTGCAAAGGAAAAGAAATATTTGTGATTTAGGCAAATAATTTTAGTCACATTAAGAATATTTTAAATTACAACATGACTAGTTATGTCAAGAGGACTTAAGAGCAGAGAGAGTAATTCAAATGTTTGATTTTTAGAAAACATCCAACAGTTCTAAGGTTCTTTGACCAGGTAGTAACACCTCCTGGTTTGCAAAGCACAGCCAGTGTGCGTGCGATTCCTGACACACTTCAGAGAGAGTTCACAGTTACATAAGTGCCAGGTCTGGAACAAACTAATGAGGGACAGAACTGGTCATTTGCCAGATCTTCAGGGTTCAAGCTCTGGGTGAAAGGGGAATGTGGATATGTTACAATATAAATTTTCTGGTGGCGGATATGAAATCACTTCAGCGATCACGGAAGGGTTTGTGGGGAACGAGCCCCTGCTGTACAACTCCGGTGTTGGCTCTGGCTGCCCTTTTTGCTGACAGCCTTGGCAGAGAAAGCGAGGACTCTGATAAGAAGGAACTCTTATCTCCAGAGGTGGTCCTGGGGTCAGAGCTGAGGAATGTTGGCTGGGCTGCTCCAGGAGCATGTGCTGCCGCTGCTGCCCGGGGTGTTTATCTGCTCCTTCCAGGACACGAGGAGGACCCTGAGTCCAGCTACGTACAGAGACCCAAATATTCCAACAATGACATCAAGAACCACCTTACTAAGAAATAAAACAGTTTTAACCTCAGGAAATGAATTAGAATGGAAATAAACCCTCAGACATGAATTTTTAATTATCAGATATTAAAAAAGACAGGTTTTTTTGGGGGACTTTTTCTGAAACCAGAAACTGTCATATCCCTCTCACAAGCTTCCCAGTGTTGGAGGCAGAGTGCCAGCCTAGATGAACAAAGGCAACTAATATGCCATTGGAAAACTCACCTGTGAGAAGCTCATAGAGATCACTCTGAAGTTTCTGTCAAAGTTTATGAGCAGTAGCAAAGAAATACAGCAGAAAAGGAAAGGAAAAAAGTGCTCAGGAATTGCAAACCCCACATAATCCAGGAAGATGGAGCAAGTAAAGCTAAGTTCCTTTCAAGCAAAGGCTGAGCCATCCAGTGTGAGAATCTGGGGGCCATGGAAGCAGCAGGAATTGGAGGGGTCAGAAGCAGAACCCGAAAAGGGGAGTCTCCCCCTCAGCAGGGACTGTGCTCGTGGGAGCCCCGGGGACATTACCTGGAGGTGTCCTGGGAGCTAGAACTCATCTCCTTGCTTTTCACATCTGATGGGAGGTCACTGAGACGAAATACACTTAACTGTAGAAATCTGTATGTCTTTTGTTTTAATTCATCTGTAGAAAATCTGATCTTAAAGTTCTTGGCAATATTGCTTCTCCCTTTTTCTCCTTCACTGAGCAGAAACCAACATACCACCGTGTCAGTTAAGGTCAGGCTTATCTGAGCCGTCTCTGAACTACTAATTCTTCCCTCTCCCAAAAGTGAAATCTAAACCTGTTGAAACTGGCCTCTCTTTTCACTAAACAGGATGTGAAATGAGGACTGATAGCCCTGAAAGTAATGAAAAAAATTTTTTAAAATGTTTGCTTTTGTAATGGTATTAACAGTCTAAATATCACATCAGATCTTACTATATCAAACAGTCAGGGAATATTACAAGAAAATGTAAATCAGGGACATAAAAATTCACAAATTTGTGTCGAATATTGTACTTCTATACAACATATATGTATATATATATACACATAGACAAATAGAGTGTGTTTGTGTGTGTATCAGGAATCACTTCTATCCACCTGCGTGTATGTTAGTTGTGTTCATTTTGCTTAATACCCTTTGTGCACAAAAATAACCAGCTGTCAGGTCCATAGAAAAACTGCCACAAAAGGACAGGATTTAACAAAAATGTGCTTACCATGGAGGTACCAACTGATACCAGGTTCCAACAATGCAAACAGTTATTAGATATGTAGTAGGTCTTTGATAATTGTAAGGATTTCTGTGGATGTCTGAGCTATGTGGGCTGTTTGTACCTGCCCAATCCCAGCTCTCCTTCAGAAGGACAGTCCAGTGTCCCAGACAGGGAATGCCTGTTGTCCTAATCAAAATCAGGCATCACAGATAACACAGACACAATTGGTTTGGACGTAGAACATGAAGAGATGATTAATCTTTTCCCCGTGCATTGTCAAATGCTTACTTCACCTCCCACTTTAGTTAGTTCTCAAAAACCATCTGGCACACAGTCCTTTCCTTTTTTTCTTTTTTTTTTTTTAATATGTTACCCAATTTTTGTTAGTCATGGACAAAAGCTGAGACCAATGACGATGAGACTACACCAGGTGCCTGATATTACACCCTGTGAGACAGTATCTTGCAAAACACTCAAACACTTATTTCGGCTGAGGAGGTTTTTTTCCAGGGCAGGACTGGGATATTCTTCCTGCCCACATGTATTATTTTCTATTCCATAGCACAGAGGGCCATGAAAGGAATGATGCTTAGTGAACAAATGGATAACTGTGTTCTCCAGAAAGTGTAACTGTCTGTCTTTCTCTTGTACCTTCACGTACCAAAATTCAGGTAAAGAATTCCTTATTCTGTACATGATACACACAACTGCTCTTTGGCTTAATCAGAAATCTTGTACAGTGACAGGCACAATCATGGATCAAGGTAGAGAGGAATAAATCACTAATATTATGTCAAAATAACCCCATCCCTTACAGCTTGAAGCTCTCAGGCTCACTGAGCCATGTGGCCACACACAAGAAGTACTGCCTTTCAGGAAAAGCAACACTTTACTTTGATATATGGACTTGTCCCACAGTTACAATTTTATTCATTACACAGATTGTTGAGTTAAATTACTACAAATAAACAAGCCCATTTCCCTATCTGGGCATTCTTCTACCAAATAAAAATTGGTTTGTTTTGTCTCAAGTGAAATCCCCTCCAAAGTGACTTGCCCAGATAACAGTGTTTATTGAATAATTTTACCATGCAATTACATTGGTTTGCATCCACAGTTTAGCTAAGACAAAGGTAGATGCAAGATCATTCTGTTGCCACTGGATTCTGAGGCTGGACAGGCACTTGCAAAGGACATTTCATCTCTCCAGGACACTGTATCCTGAATGTCTCAGTCATCTCTCTATGGTGTGAGGGATCATCTGTTTCCTTTTTGGCTACACAGGGAACCCTGACAAACAGAAACCCAGTTTCTGTCTGATCTTTTTTAAACTGGCTGCTGGGACTAGGGAAAGCTGTCCTACTCTGAAAAAAGGTGAAAAAGGAGCACCAGGAATTCTGTTCAGTGTCAGGGACCTTTTGTTTGCAAGTAAAAGCTCTCAGCTCTTCCCTTTCTGAGACGTTGGATGTTTGTGTGTTTGTATTGCACATTTCATTAAATTCTCTGTCAGTGCTTCTGCTCTGGGGCTATGCAGGAGTTGAGAAACCTTTTCTGTCATTTCTCAACACACTGACCCAATTATGCTCAAGCCCTCACATTTTTGTAAGCCAATAGTTTTCAATAGCAAACTGTCACAGGACGTGCAACCTTCTAGAGCATTATTTTTATGTTTCTCTTGAAAATAAATGTCTCTTTGGTTCTAAAAAATTAATTAAACTCTTTGCACTATTAAACACCTTTACTGAAGGCAACTTTCAAAGGACTATGCAGTGACAGTATCATGTTTCACTGTGAAATTTGGGCTGTAGAGTCATGATAGACACTGTTACATAGTAAGTTTGACCCTAAATGGCAATCCAGGACAGATACAAATAAATCTTTCCTCTATCTTTCTGCACCTTCTTTCCCCTCTTTCCTTAATTTTCAGGTTTATAATGACCTGATCATCCATAAAACCACTTTCCCACAGATATTACTGGATTTGTACTATAACCACTATCAGCAGAGAGACAATGATTTCAGGACTTGCCAAACGCTGCGTAAAACAAGAAAGTAGTCCAAACTCTGAGAAACTGGTTCCTAAGCAAAGAATAAATGACTAAAACTAAAATACATGTAGCAAAAAGTATTATTATAAAAATTACAGATTTACAGCACCAGTCTGTGATCAAAGGTCTCTCAGTTGCTATTAGATAAAAGCTCTGCTCTGTTGTTGAGGGACATTACAGCTCCTCTATTGTTCTCAAACACAGCTCAGGTCAAAGAAGTAGCATAGCAAATCAATTAATGTCCTACCTGCCTCCCTCACTAATTAGAGACTCAGCCTCTCTCTTCTCTCTGCTCTTGATATTTGAAACTTCTCAGAAGGTGAAGATTAAAGTAGCAGCTCTCAAACTTTTCCAGAGGGTTTCCTTTTTAAGGCTTATGTTCCCTGACGAGTATGGATTCAATTGAGGTGAAAGAGCATTAGGAATTTTCCCCATCTCTTCTGCTTTTATTTATTTTCATTCGCCCCTATAAACACAATCTGTAAAATACTTCCACAAAGGAATCTCTTTGTTATCTTACCTTGAATTCTGTTTCTAAAAATAGTCACATGATCCAAAATATCAAACCTAATTAATATGAAACCAAAATATTTGTGTTCCTCCATGTTCCAGGAAATGGCCACAGTACACAAATGTCACACCAGCATCTCTGGGTTCATAACCATTCTTTAGATATAAACCAGCATTACCTTTCTTTTTTTTTATAAGCAAAATTCTTCAGTACCTGTGTCTGAATTCCCCCTGGGCCGTTTAGGCCCGTGTTTTCTGCTCTCCCATGTCATTCCACTCCGAACAGCGAGGACTATTCTGTCATTGTTATTTGGCTCCCTATGTATTTCCTACGCCAAGACTATGGTTTAGCAAAACTTTTACATGTCTTTCCTCTTGCCCTCCCTTCATTTCAGGCATGTGGATCATCCGTCAGCTCCAGCTAAGCAATGAAACGTCTGAGCACTGGCAGCAGATTTTAGCCAGAGTGTGCCCTCAGAACGCTCCGTCTCTCCACTGCCTGTGCAAATGCAGCTGAGGCAGAAGGACAGCAAAGCAGTGCTCAGGTCTGGACATCAAATCTTAAAAAGAATACTATCTGTTTTGGGATATACCCACAGAACTACCCTTCTCCATCTTCACTTGCATTCTTGTGTCTATTTTGTTGATTGGAACCATCGACAACTGAGGGAAAAAATTAACTACACAAATAAATCTGCTGGTGCTGCACAGACTCTGCTACTGAGAGCCTTCTTACAGCTTGTGCATAACGCAGGCAAATCAACACTTTGCTGAACAGTTCAGGTAAGTACAGAAAGATAATACCAGGGTTCTTGACTAATTGACATTTAAGCAAAAACTTAGAAGAAAAACAACAGCACTGATGCTCATCCACGAACAAATGGTTTTGAAAAAGATTCTGCTTTGGCCCAGAATGTAAAGAATGTACCTAAAATGGCTTCAAGCTTCATAAGAAGGGAAGAGGCTTTGGATATTAATCCAGTGGGCAAAACAGAGAAAGGAAGGAAACAACTGTTATTCTTCAGAGCCCATGAACACTATTTGTGTAGTTTGGTCTCTGTCCCTGCCCAGAGACAAGAAGGATGTTTATGCACCTGATTTAGTGGTTTCATTCTCCATCCTGTGTCAATACAGCTTGCATTGGGAAGCAAAAACACGCTTCTTTATTACGGAGACATTTTAGAGGGGAAAACAAGCAAGAAGAGAGTTTTGCACGAGCCTCTGACTCCTCTCATACATTATATTCCTTAACTATAGTGTTCCTCTTCATAACAAAACAACATAGTTCCTCAAAATGCTCTATGATAAAAGAAGGTATATGAACACATAATATGATTTGCCAAAATCTAAAAGTACCACACACGTGATGTCATCACATGGACCGGGCTACTCCCTCTCTCTCTCTGGGCTACAGTGTGAAAGGATGGGCATATTCCCATTTTCCCTGAACACACCTCTTATGCCAAGAGAATCATCAGTCAGTACCAGCTGATTTCATAAGCTCCATGAAAAGGTTACTTGTCTATTCTTAAAATCAAAACACAGTAACTTTTTTTTTTAAAAAATGTATGTTGCCAACATTAGAGCACAGGGATCTAATCCAACCTAATTATCAAATTTGCAGGTTTTTGTTTCCATTACACAACTCCTCTGCGTGTAAAGAGGAATTTGCTCTGTGTTGATACAGCTTCTTGGACAAGCCCAGAATCTGCATATTCCCACAAAATTAAATGCAACACAGGAGTGCACCCTGCATGTGCATGAATCACACACGAATGAGGGCTGGGCACAGGAAAACTGTCCTGCAGTGATGCAGGGAATGATTACACCTCGTAAATGCCTGTCTAGACAAACCTGAGACAATACAGCAGGAATTCTGGGCTTGGAAGGGTTAATCCAGAGCTTCACTGTTCTTTAAACACAGCATTTGTGAACATATCGCACACACAGAGGCTCTGTGCGCTCACAGCGTTCACTGAAGCCAGTGGGAGTCACGGCTTCTTCCAGGACCATGCCCTACACACATAAACCAAGTTAAAATATATTGTTAATATACTGCAAACACAGTAATTCACAGGACCCCTGGCATCTTACGGCAGGATTTTCCTTCAGACCCAGCCACTTCTCCAGAGCCGGTTTTTCATGTCTTGGTAGCAGCTGACCCTCGAACCATTTTCAGACATAAGTCCGTGTTTTCTTAACCTGCCCGTGCCCTGCTGTCTGCGTGCTCACGGTACAGCTGCGCTCCCGGTCGGAGCGCCTCTGGCAGGAGCCGCAGCCCCCGGGGCTCCCGGGCGGGATGGCAGCGCTGTCCGCGCAGTGCGCCCTGCTGGATGTGCCGGCTCGCTGCTGGCACAGGCACTGCCCGGCCCGGAGAGGGGCAGAGCTTCCCTGCATCCCTCCCTTCCCTGCGCTCACACTTCCCACGTGTTGATCAAGAAGCCGAGCAGATCCGAGTAAGACTAAGAATAACGAGCAGAGCGTAGCAGGGCGAGGCTTATTTCTTACGAGTACCAAATGAGCTACTTTATGTTTCTTTTTTCTCCGTTTAGATGATTTTTAATTTATTTTTTTTTTCAGCTTTTGCTGTGGATTTATTCATTTCTTCCTGATTTCAAACTACATAGAAATTAAAAACCGAAAATGTTAGATCAAGTTAATCCCCCCAAATGTACCTCAGCCTCAAATACCTTAACAGACTCCAATTACCCTACTGGTTGATTATTAGTTTTATTTTAACTGGCCCCTTACTCATGCCAACCTTTAGGTTAGGAAGAAATCCTTTTCTGTGAGGGTGGGCAGGCCCTGGCGCAGGTTGCCCAGAGAAGCTGTGGCTGCCCCATCCCTGGAAGTGTCCAAGGCC
>JAWMRA010000146.1:18005997-18018947 GCA_035584735.1 Pseudotriccus pelzelni | reverse complement strand
GACCCCCCCCGGCTCCCCCCTCCTGTCAGGGAGTTGCAGAGCCAGAAGGTCCCCCCTGAGCCTCCTTTTCTCCAGGGGTGTTTTAGGTCATGTAACCCAAGTACCAGCAGAGCCCTGAGCTCTGGATCCAGATGGATCAGCAATGAGTGACACTCTCAGTTGCTGGAGGTTTGGGGGGGCTCAGGGGCCACATCCCTGCATCCCACCCTCCAGCCAGGGCACTTCATTCCCTGCTCCTCTTCTCTCACTGCCCCCCCTGGGCACCAGGAAAGCTCTGCCGAAGTTGCTGAGACCTTTTTTTTTTTGGGTGAGGTCACAAGGACTTTGCTTTCCCACCCTATAGGATCGTCCTGCAGGTGACTCCTTCCCTTTCCCTGCTGCTCCTTCTCCCTCTGCTGGTGGCTGGGCTGTGGAATAAATAACCTTCACCCTGTTCCTGTTCACTAGGAATGCTTCCCTAGAAGGTGGAAAAGTGGATTTAGGGGAGCCCAGAGTTTTAGGGGAGGGACTCTGCCCAAACAAAACCCTCTGTGTAACCCCAGGGAGCAGGTTCAGCTCCAAATCCAAGCAAAGCAAGTGTAAAACGCGGTTTTTACTGGAGCCAGGCAGTGGATGCAAACTGAGCAAACTATTCTAAGGCTGATGGTTTGGTCATTTAATTACCCGTTGCTGTTAATGGGCTCGTTGTGTCACTGCTTGACTTACACAAATTGTTTCTCTGACGTTCCCGGGCCTGATTTCATGGAGAATTGTTCCTTGGGCAGGTTTGGCCTTATCAGCTGTGGCTCCAGGCTGTGATTCCTCTTCCTTACAAACACAGGTCCCTGCAGGATTGCCAGGGCTCATTAGGGCATGTGGATAATGGAATATTTTTATCCACGGTAATTAAGTAATTATCCCATGTAATGGAGAGAGGGGTCAGTTGTGCCCAGGCTGCTGCCATTTCCACTGTGGCAAGGAAATGGGATATTTCCATGTTTTTTCCTTTATTTTCTCTTTTATTTCCCCCTCTTTTCTCCTTTTTGCCTTTCCCTTTCCCTTCCCATTTTTCTTTTCTCTTTTATTTTCTTTCTTCCCTTCCCAAACCTTCCCTTGTCTTCTGCTTCACGACAGCTCCATCTAAATTGAATTTATCCGTTATTGTTCTCTCTTCTGTTTTGCTGTGAAATGATCCTCGTTACCACCAAGGTCTCAGAAAAAAAAGAAGAAGAAAAAAAAGCATCTAAAGAGTGATTTTATTCCCCAGGTTGAGGTAAACCCTCTCCTGTCCCTGGGAATAGAGAATCCATCCACCTTCCCCAGAGCCTGGGAGTGATCCCTGTTGGTGCCCTGCGATGGGGGATGTCGGGAGCTGGGGGAGGTTCCCACTCCCATCCAAACCTCGGGAGCCTCCAGGGTACTTTCCAGAGCTTCGATCTCCCTCTTGTGGCTGAACATCGCGGGCACGGGGGGGAACAGCCCGGACTGGCATCTCCAAGGTGTCGGGGGGGATGAGGGAAAAGAGATCCCTGGATTCCCCTCCGTCAGCTGCACCCTAATCCTGCGGGGAAGGGCCTTTTAGGCTGAATTCTTCTTTTCCCCAATGAAACGATCCTGGTACAAGCCTTTCCCTCCCTGTCACCCTCCCGTGCTCGCTTCTGGACCCGGCAGCCCCCTTGCATGTGGCAGCAACAAGGACGCAGCACCTCCTCCTGGATCTGGGAAATTCCTGCTGGGAAGGGCTGCGTTCCCACGGGCTGCCCCGGGGCTGATCTGCACCCACGGCTTGGAGCTGCCCACGCTGCTGGGGGGGTTTCCAAGGCCCACGTGGGATGGGGATGCTCCAGGTTGCTGCTGGCAGGAGCAGGGAGGTGCTGTGAGGGAAGGAGGGTCCTTCTGGCTCCAAGAAGCAACCTGGAAGGTGTTCCTGCAACCTGAAGGTGTCGTGGAACAGCAGGGCTGGGAGGGAACATTCCCACTGGGTAGAAATCAAGGATATAGCCAAGAAAAAGGAAAAAAAAATACATCCAAGGAGGCAGCAAACTAAGCCAAGCAGTGGCAAAGACTCCTTAAGTTTGAAGTGTTAAAACATCAATCCATTTCTATCAAGAAGGATTGGATAAAGACCTGGAGCAACCCCATTACACCAAGCTGGAAATGTTTTTCCACAGAATATGCTGCTTGCAAAGAGGGGGCCTGTGTGGATTCTGTTTGCAGGGAAGGCAGAGATTTTGTGGAATACAACTGAAGTTTTACAGGAAAATCCAGGTATTTCTCGAAGTGGGTGAGTGTCTCTACCTCTGTAGAGAAAACAAAAGACATGTTGAAATTATCATCTGAATGTGAATCGATGCCAAATCTTCCTCCCTTCCTGGAATTCTGGCACCCATCCATTTATTTATGGCTGTGCCCTGCCCTTTGCACCCCCTTGGGCTGACCCTGCCCAGGTTTTTCCGGCCAGCAAGTGGGAATTTGATCAACTGGCACTTCTGGGAAGGGAAAATCTATTTGTTTGCCTGATCTATATGAGCCAGCCTCAATCTCCAGCAGCCTTCAGTAACCAGGTAAAAATACACCCCTTACCAATTCCTTTACCCCACTGAGAACTGGTGGAAAAGTATTTCATTGGGATTTGTGGGCTGGAAGCCCCACTTTAGGGCAGGCTGCTTGTATTTATGCGTGAAAGGTTCCAGACTTGCTGTAAGGAGTAAATAACTTCCCTGGCATTATGTTCTGTTCCAGAGACACAAAGAGAAAAATGTGTGTTTGCAAAACATCTATTTACAGCCTGGGAGACCTTTTGTTTCAGCTCAGGGAACACAGAAATGGAATCTCCAGGGAAGGAGGGAGAGTCTGTACGGAGGAGCCTGAGAGAGGATGGGCACTGTGGGGCCTTGGGGTGCAACATTCTTACCTGAACGGGGGGTTTAAATGCCTAAATTAAGAAAGAACACCAATTAAACCACCTGAGCTGCTGTCCCTCAGCTCCTGGACTGGGGAGGAGGCTCCAGGAGGGGATGTATCACATCCCAAGGCAGGTGTCAGGAGCGGGGGAGGTGAATCACAGCCACATGGAACACGTCGCTCCGTGTTCTTGCAGTGTGCTTTGATGCTTAATGACAACAAGACAACAGCAGAGCCGTGCAAGGTGCTCAGAGCAGGCTGAGGAATCCTCTGGGGAGCAAGGCAGAGGTTTTCAGGGCCAACAGAACGGGCAACAGGCCCTTTTGGGGGTGCAGGAGGCAGAAATGAGGGTGGCAGCCCCAGCCCCTCACTGCTGAATGTTTCAACTGAGATGTTTCCATCTCTCTCCCTTTGGCTTTTCCCAGCAGTTGCAGAGCCCAGCACTTTGTCCAGCAGAGCAGGGGCCTGTTATCCTGAACTCTCCCCTCCTCTAACAGGCTTTTTATCTCCTCCTTGCAGAGCACTCGGGTGTTTCGTAGTGGGGGAGCCAGTGCCAGACCTGCCGCCAAGCACAGGCTCCTGAGCAATTCTTCCCTCCCAGATGGAATAAAGAGGCTGCAAACAGTCACCAACCCTTGGGAGCGAGCCATTCCCACATCCTATGTTATTTGGATCCTCCTGGGAAGCCCCAGCTCAAAGCACAGCAGGGTTTGCTGCAGGTCTGTGATGCTGTGTGTTGTCCTGTGGCTGCAGGGACACCTCAGCTCAGGTTGCTCCAGTCCCCAGGAGTGTTCAGGAGCTCTGCTCTGCCAGATTCTCTGGGAATGTTCAGAGACAGGCAGCTCTTGCCCCGAAGAGCTTTTATTTGACGTGGAAACAAGGATTCAAAGCACTTTTCTCGAGCTTACACCAGGGTGGGCACCCCTGGGCCACTGGGGTCACCCCACATGGCTGTCCTTCCACCTGGCACAGGAATCAACTCCTCCCATCAAAACCCTTCAGCCCTTATCCCACAGAGCCCACTGCATCCCTGAGAAGCTTTCTGGGGGTCTCCCTGCTCCCCAGCCCTCATGGTTGCTTTCCACCCCTCTCTGTTGGGCTGCAGAGCCTGGTGCTTGCAGGCATCGCTCACAACACGTGGCTCCTTCTCGGCGTGTTCTAAGAAGCCCTAAAATTGCACATGGTGGGATTTTTGGGGTGTCCTGTGCAGGGCCAGGATGATGATCCTTCTGGGTCCTGTCCAGCTCAAGATATTCTGTGGTTCAGGGGCAAAGTGGGAGGACAATCCCACACAGGCAGGTGGGACAAGTGTCCTGTGGCTTCTTCACGGTCACTTGTGGCTTCCCCACGCCCACTAAACCCCCAGCGTTTAGTGGGTACGGTGGTATTTGGGTGAGAGCTGGACTTGATGGCCTTGGAGGTCTTTTCCAACCTGAATGATTCCACGATTCCATGATTCTTTCTCTTGTCTGGAGCTCAGAGTGAGCCAAGAGCCCCACTCCACACTCCAGGACTTTGCTCTCGTGCTGCCCCCTGAGTGGGGGCCTGTTGGACACGCTACAATTAGAGGAAGGTTCATCTCTTTGATCCTCTTTCCCCACAGTTTACCTGAAGCCCTAAAGAAGGGGGTAGGGAAGAGAGAGACAGGTCTGCAAAACACCAGTTCTTCAAGGTGACCTCTCTGGGTAAACTCCAGCGGATGCAGAGGGATAAAGGGAATTGAGTGCCTGTGGGAGAAGCTTCTGGTGCCCCTTGTGCTCGTACAGAAATTGCATTAAATTGCTGAAGCATCTTTGCCACACATTAAGATGCATTTTGCTCTGCTGCCTGAGCTGCTGCAGGGGCCCAGGAATGACAATGGCCCTGCAGAGCTGGGGACACTGAGGTGGCTCTGAAATGATCCCCAGGTGACCTTCAAGTGCTCTGAGTGCTCTAAATGCTGCCAGGACCTGCCCCCCCCCCCGCCGTGCAGGGTTTGTGCCAAACTCACTCTTATTCTTCTCTTAGTCTTGTTTTTAAATTATTATTTTAAGGGTCATAACCCTGTGGGCCAAGAGCTCCAGGTGCCCTGGTAAGGGATGCAGAGTTTTTCTGGGTACAGGGTAGCCAGGCAGGGAGGGATCAAATGATTGGGGTCTTTCAATGGGCTCAATTAGAGATGCTGCCTCCTGCTTAACGAGGGAAATCTCATCAGCTCCTGCACACAAAGCTGGTGGTGCTGGGGCAGCTCAGCTTGGCGAGTCACTCTATGACTTTCACAAGGGCATGGAATGACAGGATCAGAGGGAATGGCCTTAAGCTGAAGGAGTTCAGGGCTAGGTGGGATTTTGGGGATAAATTGTTCCCTGGGAGGCCCTGGCACAGGTTGGGCAGAGAAGCTGTGGCTGCCCCATCCCTGGAAGTGTCCAAGGCCAGGCTGGAGCAACCTGAGCTAGTGGAAGGTGTCCCTGCCCGTGGCAGGGGGTGGGACTGGATGAGCTTTAAGGTCCTTCCAACCCAAACTTGGATGTGATTCTGTGATTCTATAAACCTCTCACCTAATGGTTCCAATTTCTTTCAAGTTTATCAGCTCCAAGCTGGAATGGCAGTTTTGAGAAATCGGTGGAGAGTTCATCCATTAAACAACAGTTATGGAACAGTTAGCAAAGATGAGCAATATTTAATTCCATCACATAAGCTAATAAACAATTGGTATCTAGAGGGCAATTCTGACATCATACTAAAAAAAAAAAAAGCAAGTACATTCAGTTATCTTATTCTGTAAGCAGCTTTTAGACAGAAAGGTGAACTTTAATTCTAACTTTTCCTAAATCTTTCTTAGATGTCACCACTAATGGTACAAAATGTTGTAATAAAAAACAAGTAACTTGAGCAAGATGATTGCGTAATTATAAAATATTCTGATTTTCCAAAAGCAGATGGAAAAAGCTTATGCTGAAATACATTTTTCAGGAAATGTTAGAAACATCTCTTCTATGGATTGCATGTTGAAGGAAACAGAAAATGATATAATGAGAAAGGACAGAATCCAATTATTCTAGTATTTTATTTCTGTCAGAAGCCAATTTTAGACATTCCAGTGAAAGGCAGAAAACCAGCTCTGAACAATACAGAGACTCAATGGAAGAAGTTGAAAACCAGAGCAGGTGTTGGAAAATTGTATCTGCCCTTTTTTCTGTTTGTTGTCCAAAAATGCAAATTGCTTTTTACCAGAAACCTTTCAGCTACATTTTAGCTTGAGAAAATTTAGCTTCTATTCATGCAAGTGCTGAGAGAGAAAGCCATAAATGTCAGCACACAGAGTCTGGATTTTATAATCACATGTCTCTCAACATCCTTCTACATAATGCATAGAATCAGGTAATTACACTACAATTTTTTAAAATCTCATAATTAAATAAAATGAGGATAGAAAAACCAGAGAACTAAGGAAATGTATTGCGGATGCCAAATATGTATAATTGGCCCCATTTCCTTAAGCAACTGCAATGTGTAAACACCAAAACTACAAGAAATCACCAATTTACACTCACATATAAGATGCTTTAAAATTAAAGAACTATCTCTGCATTGTTAATGGCACAGTCAAAGCTACAATGTTTAGCAGCTTAATATCAAAATTAGTGTTTGCACAGTCATGAGCAGAGTCCTTTCCTTGTTACAGACATCCTCACCCAGTCCTCAAACTTACACCAGCACAATTTCCTCAATGCCTGGGTCCAGCCAGCATTGTGAAAAAAGCAGTTTTCTCTCTAACTTGTAGTTCCTGCAGGATGGGTCTGGTTATTGAGAAGGGGAGCAAGTGAGCCACTAATGCTGAGTGGAGTTTATCCCAAGCTTTCATCAGTATCCAACTGTCAGCCCCTGCTCCCCTGGATCCTGCTGCCAGGGACCTGTGCTCCAGAGCCACACCCCAGCCTGGACACAGCCATCCATCCCAGCCTGGACACAACCATCCCAGCCTGGACACATCCATCCATCCCAGCCTGGACACAACCATCCCAGCCTGGACACAGCCATCCATCCCAACCTGGACACATCCAGCCATCCCAGCCTGGACCAGCCATCCATCCCAGCCTGCACACATCCAGCCATCCCAGCCTGGACACATCCATCCATCCCAGCCTGGACCAGCCATCCATCCCAGCCTGGACACATCCATCCATCCCAGCCTGGACACATCCATCCAGCCTGGACACAGCCATCCATCCCAGCCTGGACACATCCATCCATCCCAGCCTGGACACAGCCATCCCGGCCTGGACACAGCCATCCATCCCAGCCTGGACACATCCATCCCAGCCTGGACACAGCCATCCATCCCAGCCTAGACCAGCCAGCCATCCCAGCCTGGACACCTCCTCACACCTGCACAGGCTCCAGCCAAGCTCACAACTGCCCTGGATGGGCTGGGCAAGGAACACCACATAGTCCAAGCACTCCCATCTTCCCCAGTCACATCCCACTCCTGCCTCTCAGTACCTGCACAGCATTTCCAGCACGGGGGGTCTTCCAGCACAGCACAAGTCAGAGCACAGCATCCTCTGCCATTTCTGTTTGGGGGCTCATTTAAAAGCCTCTCTCTTTTTATCACTCAGATGAGTTAGAGCTGAAGAATGAAACTGCAGACCTCTTATCCTCTGAAGGATACCTTTCCAAAGGTCATTGTCCACCCTGACCCCTTCCCTAGATACCAACTGGCCTTTGTTCCCTGTTGTTTTGGTGCACTTTCCATACCCAGCATAGGGCTCTGAAATGTTCACACAAAAATCTGATATAGCTTTGTACCTAAATAAGCAATTGAAAGGAAACCAGGCCTACCAGAGGGGAAAGACTAGTACAAATCTTAGTGGATCACCAACTTCCTCTCTTTTTTTTTTTTTTTTATCTATGAGATAAGTGGTATTCCTATAATCTAGCATTCACCCAAAGTTGCTGCACTGTGTCCTTTGGCATGTTCTAATATGGCATCTGGGAATCTTTTCAGTTGAAGTTTTCTGCCCTACACATTACCCATGAACCTCAAAAGAAGTAAGCATATTCATTCTCCCATAGATGTTGTTGAAACTTTTCCTTGCAAGCGTGTTAAACATACATTTTCCATTGTGGATGCTTTATTTTGTTTCCAGAGCTGGACAGTCTTGGTCATCCACGATATCTTGTATCCATTTGGGAATTGCTTGCACAAGATTCCCGTGATGACAGTTCCCATTAGCACACGTTCATTTACACAGACTTTGGGTTGGTTTTTTTTCTTTACTTTTGTGAAATTCCTTTCTTCGAGTGGATATGAAAGATTATTCCTTTAATAGTCCCCTCCCCACAGGCAGACAAGTCTCATTCAGGGAAGCTGTCGCTCACCATGACCACGAGATCAAAGGGGCTGGAGCAGAAAGACTATCTCTGAATCTGTGAGGGGTCACTTGTCCCTGAGCCCTGGCTGGCACTCCCCTCAAGGGATGGTCCAGTTCCACCATTACAGAGTGACTGGAAGAGCAGTACTGTCGGGAATCCTGCCTCGGGTCAGCTTACACACTAATCAGTCACTTCATAAATGAATGCAAGATTTATTTGATCAATGTAACCTCCTTCTCCTGGGCACTAAAACACGCAGCAAACCTTGGCGAGTGCTCACAGGTACGGTGAGAGGATCAGCTGCACATTCACCCCATGCTGGCTCTGTGGCCAACAGCTTATCTCAAAGCAGAACTGATTCCTGGTCCCTCTGGAGACCAAGTGCTGACTTTGAACTGAAGGCAGACCTTTCCTGGAAAGGATGAGCTGCAGGAGTCGTGGCAACTGGAGAAGGGAAGTTCTGGTTCCTAACTCCTGTGAGAATCAATATCCCGTCAAGGTACTCACTGCAAATCTGGGGAAAACCTTGGGAAGTGGGAAGACTTTTGTGAATGAGATCTGAACCCACTGACATCCATGGAGTTTTGCCTGAATGAAAACCTGCAGCTTTAGCCTCTTTCTGCATTATTTATATTAATATGTAGTAAAAACAAATGGAATCTGAAAGATGGAATAAGGACAAAAGGGTTTAGTAACTACTAGTCCAGAGATAAGGGTAAAGAATACACTGAATTTCATTTATAAACCCTAAAATCTCTTTTAACCCGCCTAAAAAAAGATCAGAATAAATCCTTACCTGTATTAGAGGGGCACAACAGCTTCTGTTCCAAAAGATCAGAGAGCTGAGTGCCCTTATGAAATGCAAGATCCTGCCTCAGGAAAGAACAGTCTCTGAGCCTGATGCCAGATGAACAGCCCTAGACACTGCTGGCTTTCCTTGATCACTGGACAGTGTCCCCCATTGACTTTAGACACAAAAGATGATACTTGGAAGATCTCCAAAAGTCCTTGGCATTCAGCAGAATTAAGACCAGTCAGACACTGTTGCACTCAGTGCTGTTATCCCAATTTTAGAAGAAGTCTATCAACTACCAGGCACCCTGAGCAGACAATTCATTTGCCCAATTTGCCTGCAGTTTGCTTCTTTCTGTAGCTGAGCCTGAGCTGGGAATTCGGCTGCAAGCATTTCAGCATTGATGATTCACTGTTTGAAGGACCTCCAGGGAAGCCCTAAGGTACCTCCAGACAAAGTTCTCACCTCTGGCTTTTCTTGGCTTGCAGGTTTATTACCCAGCAGAGAGTTGAGAGGTATAATACATCAAAATAGAACTTAAATTCCAAGCTCATGCATGTGCTGATGGACCCTGGGGTTCCCAATTATAATTCCACATTCATATCAGCGGAAGGAGATGCTAAATCAGTCTTGATCCCTCACTGTGCCTCTGCACAAAGCCACAGCCCATGTTGATCCTCAGCTGGAAGAACGGGAGGGGGTACAGGAATATCTAGCTGTTGTGCATTTGTCTCAAGAAACCATTTGCTTTCTGATGTGCAAAATTATGAGAATAAAACAATGGGAGAAAAATAACATTCCCCGCCCTTTGACAGAAAAATAGCACATCTTCAAACCTAAGGCTCTAATGAAAGGACAATGGCAATAAAAATGGGAAATATTGCCTAGAAGTAAACCTTTTTTCAATTAATACACATTTTTACACTTAGTTTCCTCCTTGAAAGTTTGGCCAAAACGAATCTTCCTAAAGTTAATCTGTCTCAAGAGTAATAGGGTCAATGCAGCATTACAAGTTCATGCTCTGGATTCCAATGAAAGAGTTGTTTCCATAGCAAAAAGTATTGTTGCAAAGACAACACACAGAGTGTAAGATTAAAGAAAAAGATCTCCACAAATATTTACAATACCCAACAATAACACAGGGTATTTTCTCCTAATTACCTAAAATGAGGGTGTGCTACTGCTGTGATAGTCCCACTATGATGGAGCAGACTGGTTTCCTTAAAACTCATTTTTCAAAATGCAAATTTCTAAATTGTTTGGGTTTAGTCAAAGTCACATCAATTATTTTTAATGTTGTGTACATCATGCTGCTGCCTGAGGCCAGTCAAGGACTGGAGAAAGACATATTGGGTAAGATCTGTACATAAATTGTAAAAAAGGGCAGGTCATCCCTTACAATCTGGGTTAGTTTCAGGAAGCAGAGGAATAAAGGAGGGGAAAAGGGTGAGCTGGAGTAGCATGGATGGAAAGACGAGGCAGCAGAAATCTGAATAGAGGTGCCCATAGAGCCTGGCCTGCCAGCATCATTCAGCAAGCCTTTTGATACAAGGTGGCGTTCAGAGGTTCAAATAATAAACTTAATAAACTGTCAGCTGTGCAGGCTCTCTCAGACACTCGGGACACGAGAGAAATGATTGCAGGAACAGACTGCCATGGGGGAAGAGGCTGCTTTGCTGGAAAGCGAAGACAGCTGTAAATAATGATGCAGCACCAGCTGAGACATAGAACAAGTGGAAGAGAGAGGAAAAAGACAGCAGAATGTGTGAAACAGGACGAAGAGCCAGGAAAATGATCTAAGTAGCAGAGTTTGAAGGGACTGTGCGAGGGCGAGGTTGCAGAGAGCCAGAACAGAAGGGAGGGCACTGCTTGAGTGAAACCGGAGCTAAGGGGAGCCTCGAAACACCTTTGCATGTGAGTGTGATGCAAAGGGCGGGGGCTCTGCACGCCCTCCTGGAAAAGGCAGAAGCGTTTCCCCAGAGCCAGCCCGTGCCAGCTGAGAGAAGACATGGGCTGAAAAAAACCCCCAAGCTACAGATTTTAGCAAAGGGGAATGCTGTGTCTGTTCACAAAAAATAAAACACAATGCAGTAGAAAGTGCAAATGCAAGACTAGGATTTGAGGGAGATGATCTGAAAAGGTAATGAAACAGCAACTTGGAGAATAGGGGCATGAGAGGGAGGAGTGAAGGAGTCCACTGGAAGGTGGGAGCGTGTGGTGTAGGGGAGGCACCAGGGCAAAGCTGTAGGTCAGTGACACAGGGACAGAAGTGACAGTTACACCCCACAAGCTCCTAAAATGATGTCTAAGATCTTAATTAACCGTCCTGACACCTCTGACTTCTCATTGTAAAGATTATTTTAACAGTTTGTAGAGAGAAGAGGGGTATTTATGGGCTGGAATAAATCCTTTAAAAGGCTGACACTGCAAATCAAATGTGCCCTGGCATGAGTCAGGAGGAGCACAGACAGCTCAGGAGCACTGGGCCATTGCTGGTTTCTAATCTTCTCACCAGACTTACTACAGCTTCAGTGCAAAGAGGGGGATGCAATTGCTTGCTGAGGCCTCCAGCTCACGCTCAGTTTGTCTGTCAAAAGCTGCATGTGTGCTGTTTCCATGTTGCAGTGCTCTGCTGGCATCTCCCAAAAACAGAGTCAACAGATTTGAATGACTCCCCCCTGAGCACGTTAAAATTGTCATTTTTCAGATTAAAAAACAAAGCCTTCACATCTCACTGAAGAGCATGGGGGCACTATTATTTCCCAAAAAGACCGAGTTTCTTATGTATGCACACACATGGCCATCCTACATTCACACCTACGCACAGCCCTGAAAACATGGGCAAAACAATATCTTCTTTTTTTTCCCCCCTAACCCCAGTTGGAGAAATGGCTGAGAATTTTAAAGTAAACTCTCAAAAATATTTGCCCGAGGCAGACAACATGGAAAATTTTGGCCCAAATTATTGAATTTTGGCGAAGTCATAAGCAGTAGAAAATAGGATCTTATAATAGAAAGTGCTGGGCAGCCCCATGGCAGACACCACTACTTGTGGTGCTTGTAAGACTTCATTTTCATTAACAGGAGCTGCATGGCAGGGCTGGAATACCCTGGGGCTCCCTGTCTTTAATTTCCTTTGAATATAATCTGGGTCTTAAGCCTTCCTTCCTAAATAACCTCTGTCTTTAATTATTTTTTAAGCAAATTACAACTTAACAAGCACACATTCTTGTAAGGCAGGGCCTCTAATTATCAAAATGACAGTGCTGCTGAGAATCTGAATTTCACACTCATCTGGCAACCAATTCAATAGGTCAGTAAATAATTACACACCATCCCTGCCAAGAAAAAAGTTAAATAGGATATTATAATACATCACTGTGTACACCTACACCTTGCATTACTCACTCAGCTGGCTGACCCTTGCAGAGGAGTATTCCTGAAGTGAGCAGCAGGGAGGTAGAGATGAACAGTCCCAAGTGGTCACACAGTATTTGGAAGCTGCATTACATTAATTTGGGATAAACTCTGAAGGTGTTTCTCAGCCCTTATTTAGGCACAAGTGTCACAAGTGCACGTGAAAGACACCAGGATGTAACTCACCACTCTCGGATACGTTTGGCAAAATTACCCTGCTAGAAATAATTTTAAATTTCTTATCTTGCTGGGAATCATTTTCAGATCCTTAGAAGGGTTGGTGTCATTCTGCAGGATCGATTCACAGTACTGATGTGTTGCTTCAGCCCCTGATGTGACATAGAGCAGTCACTGTGTATGAAGTCACACGGTCTTTGAAACCTGAGCCAAGTTTGCTGAAGAGACCAAAATCTTTCAGGGCTGTACAGAGAAGAGCAACGAGGCTGGTGAAGGGACTTGAGCACAAGTCCTATGAAGAGAGGCTGAGGGAGCTGGGGTTGTT
>JAWMRA010000146.1:17987037-18000305 GCA_035584735.1 Pseudotriccus pelzelni | reverse complement strand
ACCACCCTCTGGGGGAAGAACCTTTCCCTGAGATCCAACCTGAGCCTGCCCTGACACAGCTCCAGCCATTCCCTCGGGTTACTGTGCATGGCAGATGCTATTCACAGCTCACAGGAAAAGTGAGCTGCTATACTTTCACAGGTAACATGAGCATTTCAGATCAGTAAAACTGCATATACCGTGCCAAGACTGAATAGCAAAAACCACCTACTTCCACATGTCTTCCTTACCGTAAAATTATTTCTTAAGTTGCATTGAATCAAAATGTAGTTGCAAAATTTGAAACTGGTTTTCAAACTCTAAGTTCATGGAGAATCTATAGATGGCAGTTCTCCTTCCAAAAATCACCCTTTGACTGTGATGAGAAGAGGAAAAGCAAGGCAAAGCTCCAGTATTAGGTATGCACAGAAATGTAAAAAAAAGGAACTACAAGGACACTGCAGTGCTTAAGGTGACAATGAATTCAGCAGACGCAAAATATTACCTTCTTGAGGGGTTTTATGACCACAATATAACCTGATAGCAGAAAAAGTGGGGTCCCTCCCCCTCATCAATCTGGGTTTTAAAAAAAAATTAAAATCTTGAGCAGAAATCCCTTCAAATCATCATGAAAAGGTCTGTGCACAGCCTTGGTACAGTGCAATGAAATTAAAAAAGATGTCATGTAGCCATGTCAGCCACATCTGTGACCCATATGGTGCATGTAACAGGAGCATATGTCTGTACCTAAAGAGAACATTATATGCTGTATAAGGTTGGGGCAAATGTAACAGTGAAGTAGAACACCTTCACATTACCAACACAGTTTGTTATTTGTGTCACATCAAAGAAAGAGTCTCAAGGAATTACTGGCCTTTGAAGTCATTTAATTATGATTAAGTGGACTAAGAACTAATGTAAATGGTGTTTTATACCCCAGTGAATTAAAGTATGAGATCTAGTCAAGGTGAATAAGATTTACAGCCAAAAGTCATGCAACCTTACAGTAATTTCATGACACTATTACTACTAGCCTAGACACTTTGTTTCTTGGAATAAATAAAAGCACACACAAAAATTTTACTGTTTGGATACTTATAATAAACTACAAACAGAAAAGACAATTGGTTGCTTTTCAAGTTATTTATGCATTTCTACTTTTGTGATAAAGGAACAAAGATATTTCAGGGCAAATACAAACTTCAGAGTTTAATACTACCAAAAAAAAAAAAGTATAGTGGAATGCCCACAATTCTCTTTCATTTGGACTAAATCCGACACAGATTAAAGTCTCAAGACTCATTTTTGGCTAATCCCAAATACCTGTCTGCTAAAGAACACATTTGTTATGTGGAGACTCCATGCAAAAATAGGAGAAGTAAAGTCAGCCGACTCACTCACTCTAAAGAATCTTCTCACTGATTTTTAAGGCAAACTATTTCCAGGTATTTGCCTTCAAATAGAATTACGAGTGTCTAACAAGAAGTGCATAACATATCAATGAATTGTTATATTACACAGCTTTTCCAGCTGGAAGTAAACTCATTTTCCAGTGACAACTGTTAATCCAGTCTCTCTGAGAGCTGCTGTTTGAAAGGCTCCAGGTAAAGAACAGAAACTTGGCTGACAGAAGAAAGTACCAGATGGCTGCTGGGATGGGGAGAAAAACTGAAGAGGGGAAAACACTGAAATGTGAGTTGTAGAAATAAGGATCGAATCACAATCAAAATGTAAGTAAAGAACCAGAGCCTTTGGATTTTAACAGGAGCCATGTTAGCAATGGAGCATCTACCCAAGGCGTAAACTTGACGGCCTCAAGAGCCCCTTCAAATGCAACACAGCTTTGACAAACTGCACAAATCCAGTGCACAGAGAGTGCTCTTTGGACAGGGTTCTTTTGGCTCACGTGGCCGTACTCTTTCCTGCAAACCCATCCCCTCATACCTTTTACTCATAGACTGTGCACTTTTGAGTCTTTCAGCAAAACTTTAATTACCAGTCAACTATTTGGAAATCAGAGGGATCAAAATCCACACGCTAAAAAAGTACTAGTATAATTGTTCACCCTGTGGCAGTAGACCTTGCCTTTAGTAGAAAATGGCATGGAAGAAATGGTGTGGGGCCAAAATTTAGCTCTAAAGATCAAACATGTAACTGGCTTAAGACCATCAATGAGAGAGGCTTACAAAATACATGGTCTTCACCTACTGCTCCCCTCCTTCCAGCCTAGACACTAAAGTTAATCACTTTAAATCTGTCTCATTTTAAGTTGCCTTCAGAAATACTGTCCTAAAGAAAGATACTGGTATTGAATTAATATTCATAATTATCCAGATTTGGATAAATTTTTGTGTGTTCGCAGAGGAGTCCCCTCTGCTGGGGACAAGCACAGTGATTGTGGGTTACAATCACCTTGAAAAGGGTCACCACTGCCAGCTGTGCTGGGTGGCAATAGCTCAGACATCCATTTTAGATCCGTCCTGACAAACTATGTTTTAGGGAGTTTTCTTTCAAGGAGTTAGGCTTACAGCTGTTTGGGAATAACAAGTTCTACATGTCACACAGCAAACCCAGTAACAACATGTTTGTTCTGAGCTGGCTCAGACACAAGGGCTCATCACACCCATTCTTAGACACGGGCTTCTGTCACCTCTTCCCAGACACAGCACTGCAAAACAGCCTTCCAGAATATCCCTTTTTTCACTTGCCTCTCCTTCCATTGGATGATCCTCAACCCGACTGGTATGAGAGACTTCATTAAAACATTCCAGTTGAACTGAATGAGCCGATTCTCACTGCCAGTGAAATTGCTTTTGCTAAGAAGTCTGTGTAAAAGACTAGCACCTGGAGACACCAGATTGCTCAAGGGATTGGTAACAGGCTATGGAATATTGAATCTCTAGGGTACTGGCTCAAATCCAGCGTCAGGACCGAACATGAAGCATCAGTCTCTCGGGCAGGCTGCCACACGACACCTTTAAAAATGCTTCTCCTCACCCAGGAGAGCCCTCACCACTCCTCTGCTGAGGAGCTTTCTCCTCTCTCCAGTGTGAACCCCACAGCTGAGACAAGTTGGAAGGCTGGAATTCAGAAACGTGCAAAATGTTGTGCCAACACAAAATGAAAGTTTTAGTGCAACTGCCTGAGCAGTGCCACGCACTAGATTTAGTTCATGTCTTTCGGAGGAAGGATGTGTAGGCTCATGATTTTTTCTGCTGATACACATTACAACACAGGAGACAAATGAAGGCAGTTCTCTGTGCCCAGAGCATAGAGGCTACACACAGTTATGCCAATAATCTTTAATTTCCTCTGTGCTGTCTTTATGGATCAATAAACTAACTAAAAATCTTTAATAATTATTACATATGTAAAAGAGAAAACCATTTTAATGGAAATTAAAACGTAGTAAGGGTAGAAGCCATCAAAAGTAGGAACAAAACAAAAAGTAAACACTTATAGCCAATCAACCCAATAGAAGTTGAGTTTGTTTTAAACAAAAGACATTCCCCTGCACATTTTCCCATGCACAGCAGCAGCAGCAGCTGTCTGCTCCTTCTCTGTGCTGGTGTTGGAAAGAAAATTCCTGTGCCTCTCCCTTCCCTCCTCCTGCGTTATCATTGTGCACAGCAGATTTCTTCACACCCTTCATTACACCTGATCCTCTTTCTATCTGAGCAAAGACAAAATTATTTCCATTTGATGTATTGTCTCACTGTTCATCTCCATGCAGATCCAGTAACTCCCTCTATTAATGACTCCCAACTTTCCCAACTTAGCAGGTCTGTGACTGTACAGTATCAGTGAAAGCGCAGCTGGAGAAATAGAACCCATGTAAATAGCTGAAAAGATAGGTAAAAGTCTGGGCACTGATCCAAAAACACTAAACTACAGACTCCCAACATCTGGTTCAGGGTGGATTCCAAGAAAGACAGAAAGAAAGAATTGATTTATCTGTACATGTTTTACGTACGGTTTTCATTTAATTTTTTAATTCATCAAAAATTTTACCCCACTGTTGTGGTTTAATTTTTTCACCTTACTGCATCCTGTTGCTTTATTCAGAAGGAAACAGTGCCTTGGACAGGGGTTATAAGCAGCCCTCAGTTTCAGACTTTCATATTTTAATGGGATACAAGCAAATTACGGATAAAAACTTCTAAACCTCACCATTCAGCCTCTCTCTCTTTTCAGCTAGGACGGGGTTTATGACCATGCATGAGAATCCTGTACTGATTTCATGATCTTTCAGGGAAATTGTTACAACAATAGTTCCTCAGCTTCCCTGAGCACGACAGACTCCAGAGCAAAGCCCACGTGAACCCACCTGAGGCACCCAGGACTGCACCACTCCAACCACCGCTGTGTGAGGAGCATTTTCTGCTGTCAACAGTTTTATTAGCTGAGAGCCTCTGCTGAGGAGTTCAGAGACAAAAACGCAATTTCCAAAAGCTCATAGATGACTTAGAATCCCTGGTTTTCAGCGATATTTCCGCTCTTAACATACCTGAGCTGCTTCCAAACTCCTGCCTCCCCACGTCTAAAGGGCATGTCCATCTGTGCCACACAGAGTGCCCCAGGCAGTCAGCACGAACTGTCACTGTGCCCCCGCTGCAGGTGGGTCTCTCTGTCCCTCCAACCACTGACAGCGGCATCCAAACCTCAAAAACTCGTGATGAGTGCACTTGCAACAGTCATTAAATGCACAAATGAAACGATGAGAAGCTCTGAAAAGCCTCCCAGCAGTTTCAAATTTGCCTACTTTGTGCTTCAAGGCTGCCTGACTGGGAGCTGGACTGTGACTGTTTCTGTGCTTTCCAGGTGTTAGTACACACACACAGCACAGAAGGAGGAATTCACATGGGGTAAATTGTGTGATTCTCCTGCCTAAGGACTAAATCCCTCCTACACCCAGGCAAGCTGAGCATTTTCCTACTTTCTCCTCTTTCCAAACAGCAAGAAGTCTCAGGACAGAGTTCAGGACTTGGCACTGACCAAGTGCACAGCCAGGCTGGTCACAACCATCTTGAGTCTTTGCCAGTGCTGTGCCCTGTCCAGGGCCACCAGAGATTTTATTTCCATCAGAAGACTTTCTATGCAACAAGGTAGTGCCTTCCAGGTAGCACAGACTGCCAGAAGAATGGCAATAGGCCACCACTCATTGCTCTGAATCTGTCCACTCCACTTAGGAAGGGAGGCAACGGGAATCCCAGTGGGATTGACAGATCATAAGGAGGAGGTGAATTCTGTCCCTCAGAAACAAAGTCCCTGAGAAGTAAGGAAGCTACTGTTCTTGAAGATCTGTGCCATTTATTCCACAAGAAGGCAGCCTCAGGGCAGCAATTACATATGCATATTATTCAAACCTGAATTCTTCTTGTGAAACTGTCTTTAAATTATGCCAGTTTACAGGACCACCTTTTCTACCTGCTACCAGCTGCTGCCACAGACAGATCAGCTTTCCACCTGCCCCCCTGCCCTCCTCCTGCCTGTGCCATCTCACTGCTCCCTTCCTGTCCGTCCTGGCTTGAAGTGACCCTTAGGGAGCATATTCAGCTCTTCAGACCACCAGAGAACAACTGACTTTCACTCTGAAAATACTTGACTGATGTTCCACTGCCCCAGGCAGAAGAAGAAGAATAAAGCAGCTTGCTGCATAGTTGACAAAGCAGGAGAGCTTTGAAAAATGACTGATAGGCCCTCCACCCCATACCTTTGTGCTTCCCACATCAGTCTACATGTGTATGTTCACACCCGGGCACCCAGATCACACACCGACCTAAAGGAACAGTCACAAACCAGAGAGGCAATTTCAAATCAAACAGAATCTCCTTCTGGGATACACCAACAACATTTGATAATGAAAGCAACAGAGAAGTTTCATGAAATGCCCTGTTCCAGTCCAGTACCTTTTACCCTGTCTCCTGCAGTTATTAGATTCTTCTGCAACCAAGTAACAGAAAACTAACTCCAAAAGACAGAACAGGACAGAAAGTTTTCACCTGAAGTTGTTTCCAATGGGTTTGGAATGGTTGGCTGGTTTGGAGATTGCAGGTACTACTGACACACAACTTGTGGGTTAAAAACAGGGGGAAGGAGAAGAGGGGAAATATCTAAACCCAACCTCCAGGACTAGCCTTGTCAGGAAGAATGAAAGCATTTCACAAATAATTACATAAGACTAGGTAGCAATCTAGCATTATACAGAATTTGCAGCCACTCGAAAAGATGAATCAAGACAGTCAAAAGCAGATCCAAATCCTTCCTTTGCAACGTTCCTGCTTTACAGGCAGATCCAAACACAAACAGGCCAAAACACTGCCCGAGACAGCCCAGCCTCTTCCTGTGCAGTGAGGGAACACTCCCAGCCAGGGGAGCTGGAAGGAAGTCCCTTTTTTCTGCGTCTCAGCCCTTTGGCTTTTCACCACCTGGCCACCAGTTCTAAAGTGATGACCTCACCATTTATCATTTTACCTTTCAGTGCTTTACTTAATACATGACCTGCTCAGTAAAATATTTGCAGACTTGGTACTCTGCTACTTTACCCCATTCCAAAGGCACGCAGAACATTTCACATCTCTCTCCTGCAGGTGGTCCTCTGTCCTGACTCGGGGCCAAACAGAGTATAAAGTTAGGCCAATTCAGCAGTATAGGTGAAGGCATCCGAGCTGAGGGAGGGGAGCACAGTAACTGCAGATGCCAGTTGTGGCTATACATTTCAAAGATAACCCTAATTTATTTATTTGGCTTACAGTGACCAAATCCGTCTGTCCAGTACAGATGATCTACCGCAGGACGTCTAAGAATCACTACAAATCAACGTTTTTGTATTAAAATTGTTCACATATGTACCAGGGAGCCACAGAAAGGTGTACTAGAAGTGGTCCTGTTCTTTCAGGCAATTCCACTCCATTAAATATTATGAGTACACATGTCTGGGAAGGATAAGAACAGAGGAAAAGAAAAAAATAAATATCAGATACTTTTATGTTCCCAGTTTATTTTTAGAAAGTTTAATAGTGCAAAACATAATGCCTTTTCGGTCCATTTCTCCATCTTTTTCTCCATTCCATTAAAATATTTCCTGTGCTAGGTGATCTCTCTCTCTCAGTAGTTTTATACTGGATGATCTAGTGGCAAGTATCTTCAGACACAGTGATTTTGATTTACAGCCAGGAAATAGAATGTGTTGATGAAGGTATAGACAGGAACTACAGTGCAGGCAGGAGGCATTTCTTTTCAGCTTAATTCCAGAACCCATTTGCCCAACTGGTTTTGATTTCCATTTCTATTCCTCACCAGGGACACAGATGTGAAATTCGGTGCTGATGGCACCCAGTGCTGGCAGGCCTTGGGACTGCTGACACTGCAAACTGGGGTCTCAGTGACACACACATGTCCTTCCCAAAGGAATTCTGCCCTTTCAAAAAAGCAACACAGCAAAGAAGAGCCAGGCAGGAGATTTCCTCTGCACTCCAGCTCTCAGTAACACATCCCTTCAATTCCAGTGCAGACCCTGCCTGAGCAGGGCACTAGAGCCAAAGGGCAGATCCAAAGGCACACAGGACAGAATCTAAGAGTGAAAAGTACTCTGCAGAGCCCTTTATTATGAAAGGCTGCTGGGCCCACAGTGACTGACTTACTATTCTTTCTCTTTTTTTCAAAGCCTCAGCTACTGTGCTTTCAAACTAAGATTTGACTTCAGCTTTTAGAAAGACGTGAATAATCATAAAACCATATTGCTGCACACATGACTTATGATTAAGTAGCTCTCTGGGTTATATACAGAGGAAACGTCTGAAAAGGCACTGGCTGACACTTATCAAAGAATTTGGAAATGGAAATTACAGCAAAAGAAAGTAAATTAGCCAAGAATTTTAGAAGAAACAGGATATAACGGTCAAATAGATGACATCAAATTAAAAACCCAGATCAGGAACCAATGCAAAAACCTCAGGAAGATACGTCTTCGAGCTGGTGACCTCATATTTAAGTATGTCCTATGTCACTGAGACATTTTCTGGTGCTTTCATTAAAGATGAAAGCATATGATTTTGAACCCCTGTCTGTGTTGCATACTACCCATTTTCCAGGGATCTGCAGGTTACTGAAGTAACTCCCCAGTCATAGTTTCTTGCTCAGATTCTACTTCAAGTCTACTGGAAGGGAGAGCTTTCCAGGAGTGCTTATAGTGCAGAAAGACTACAGGATTTTTCAAGACATGAGTTCATGAGTCATACTGTTTGTGTTTCCCAAATAAATTAATAACAACAACTAACAATTCATTCCTAAAGTTCCTGCATGCCCACAATTCCAACCGATGGCAGTGGGAGCCAGGAATGCTCTGCAGCTTTGGAAAGGAAAACTGTCCCATGTGCTCCGGCAGAAAGTTCTAGGGGTAAATCGATGATGGCTAAAGGGGATCAAAATCAAATTTTAAAACTAAAAATCCCAAACCAGTAAAACACAATAAGGTTATTACAGAACACAGTCTTTTGAGACTATTATTCCCTTTACCTGTGCAACCTGCCATTGGGCAGCAGATGTTACATTCACTAATGTTACTGTCATGGATGACATTAGCATTGGAATTATTTATTACTAGTTATTCCAATTATTGACAGCATGGGTAGAGCAATCCAAAGAGGAAAATGCTCATTTCTATGGAATCAGCAGCAGCTGGCAAGAAAAGCTGAAACCTGAACTCGTGTCCTGGACGAATCTGTTCTAAAGGTGTGTAGGTACGCTTGGTACCTAAAGCACATCTGTGTGCAAGACCTAAAAGGTTTGGGGGGTCTGTTTTGTTTGGGGTTTGGTTTTTTGGTGGTTGTGCTTTTTAACAGCTTGGGTGTTACTGTTCCCTTCAGTGTGGGAAGAGAAGAGGTGGCTCAGGACAGTGCCGGAGTTTGCCCAGCTGTGCTCCTGCAGCCTTCCATCACCCACTCTGCTGAAGGGGTGGCCGTGCAGCTCCTCTGGGGGGGCAGGTTTTGGTTCTCAGGAGTTCAGTTCAGGAAAGTACAGTGATATATGAAGCCACTGTGACTTCTGCAGCTGCCAGACAACTGCCTTAGCTCTGCTCTGAAAAGAAATGCCCCAAGCCTGGCTCTCTTAGTGCCAGGCTCTCAGGAACCAGAGAGCTGGACTGCTCGGTGGGGCGCAGGGTGGGTGAGGAGCTGCCGTCGAGGCGAGGGCAGCAGTTCACCTGTGTGGGCAGGGGAAGGCAGGGCAGGCAGGGTTATGTAAGCAAAGCCCGTGGAATGTGCAGAATGTACACACAGGGTGTGCCGGGCAGGCCGGGGGCTGGGGCCAGGGAAGAGCCTCCCAGCCCACGGGCAATAGGTTCCCTGACAAAAGGCCTTTCCAAAAGGAGCCCACATCCTCTGCTCTTGCTGCTGCTTCTGCCCTTGGACTCAGAGACACAAAAGTCATCAGATACAAGCATGGATACCACAGTGCACTATTAATGGTACTAAAATAATCAGGAGTAAAATAGCCAACGCTTCTCCAGTGGCCTCATCCCCTTCCAGAAACAGGCAAGACTTCTGCAATTGTTACCAAAAAATGCACAGGCAAGATATACAACCAAAGGTAAAGAAAAACTTCACATCGTTTCGGGGGCAGTCTGGGATTTATGCTCTCGCTACTTTGCATTCTTTGCAATGACTAATTAATACATCCCTCCCTGAAATCTACTCAAAACCCCAAGCAACTGAAGGGAAAAAAAAGGAATATTTCAATGTTGAATGAGTCTGACCTAATCACTGAAATGCTTCTTTTGTCTTCCTCTCCAGGTTCCACTTGAAACAATCAAACCCAACTGGTAATGGTAAGTCCACTTCTAATTTATAGATGTTTGTAAAGCAAGTGCTTATGAAAACATGGAATAAGACCTCATCCAGCTGGAAGGCAGATTTATCCAACTAGTGCACAAACCCAGGGTTCTGTGTAAATTTGTGTGCTGAGTACATTTGCTAAATACTCGATCACTGGCTTTGCAGATCTGCTGTGGGCATCCAAAAGTGGGCCTGAGTATCCTCTGACTTCAGTACAAAGGGAGTTAGGGGCAGAACCCCACCCCTGCTCAGCTGCAGGAATGCATCCTCTAAGTGTTTTGTGGCTGCCAACAAGAAATCCGAGTTAAACTATCTACAGTGATACTTGAACTAGCTCCACTGATCAGAACTAATTATAAGAAAAGTTCACACATTGAATGTCAAAGATGAATCCACAGAGGAAATATAACACATGAAACACAGGTTCCAGACACGCTGCTCAAAACAAATCTGAAAAAAATAAGGTCAAGGGACCTGGAATATTTCTCACAGAGATTCTGCAAGCTCAGTAGTGAAATGGTGTTAAATAAATTACATGGTTTCAAATTACTCACTCTGCAGCTACAGACTACAGAGGAGTATGGCTCTTTGGGGTACCCTCCTAGAGCACAACAAATGTGTCTGGAGAAACACACAAAGACGAGCAGAAACTTTAGATGCTGTTTAACAGTTGGCCATGACTTTCTGTTTCATAAGCAGCCATCTCTTCTTCAGGAGCAGTGTGTTGGATGGACTGTCTGTACTGAGAAATCATGAGGACAACTGATAGCAGGCACTGGGAACACTCACACCCATCACCTCAGGGTACACAAGCACAACTGGACACAGACCTGCAGACCTCAGTGCAGGGTTGGGGCACACAGGTAAATTCCATTTAGAACCAGGCACAGTTCCCAGCATTTAGTTAATTTTTCAGGTCGAAAGCTTCACACAATTGTGTGACCACCATTTCCACAGACAGCAATGTTCATCTTTCAAAAAGGATTGCTCACCATGCATTCAGCTTCTGTTTTACTAACAGATCCCCACTTCTTCTGGAAATGTCCTGTTCTCAAGCGCCATTTTTCACCGAAATAGCCTCATTTTTGAGTTCATAGAAAGCGGAAAATGCAATAAAACCCTTAGATGTGAGGTGATTTGTCATCTTGCTAGAAATACTTTAACACAATTCTGATTCACCACCATCCCAGCAAAGGCTGCCTATAACACACTGAGAGCCAGGGTGGGCTGTGAGCCAGCGAAGCACTCCAGCATGATTTCAGCTTTCAGCTCCGGCACCATACCACTGCCTGGAGTGAGATGACTTAAAAATCATCACAATTAAAAAGGCCTAAGTGGCTTGTTAGTTTAGAGCCTCGGTGTGAACTTCCCAGCACACAGTTACAGCATTCTGAGTTCACGGTGCCCTACCACATGACCCAACCTGAGTAAGACCCGACAGATGAGCTTCAGGTGAAAGCTGACGGGAATGGACAATACTTGCAAAAGGCCTTCAAGCAGGGGCCTTTGTATTCAAGAGCCTTTTATCCCAGTGTAGGTGAGAGTATACTTTATACATCCCAGGAGGAAAATAACTTAGTCAGAAGGCTCTCAAAGAAAGATAAAGAGTACAGACAGAAAAGCTATTGTGCATAAATCCAGGTGGAATCGTAAGTCTTTCTCGAAATGCTGAAAGAATAAATCCACCTCCCACAAACTGCAGAAAAAGATGTGGTTCCCATACACATGTGAGTGGCAAAGCAACTTCCCACATAGTCACATCTGCCCCCTTTTCGCTCTGTTCCATCGCTTAAATTCTGTCGTGAGAGCACACACAGGAGGGGGCAGGGGCTGCACAGGCACCTCGTTGGGGGAAGGAGAAAGGGAGGGAACAGGACTTGTACCTTTGAGATTTGCATATGAATTTGGCTTCAGCCTTCATCCCGTTTACATGCCTTTGAACACTTTCTGTTTCTTTCTGCATTCTTCACTGCTCCATTTTATTTATTTTCACCTTCTGCTTCTCAGATCTTCTGCCAGACTGCTTATTTAATTCTACTTGTTGCACTGAAAACACCATTGTTGTCATCCAAATTAATCCCTGAACATAATAAAAACCTCAAAATAGCTCAGACAACCAGTTTTCCATCCTTTGGTCTCACTTGAAGTACGGTATAAAAGCCAGTACTTGGGAGCTCTGATAGTTTACACAGGACCAATCCCTGGTACATGGCATTTTAGGAGGCAGTGCAGGTTTTTTTCCTTCCTCAGCTACATTTTCCTTTCCCCAGTTAAGGCCACACAGTCCCCCACCATCTCCAGCCCAGTCAGCCCTTCTTCCAATGTAATCCATTGCAAAACTTGATGGCTTTCAAACAAACTCAGTACTTTTGAAGTATTGAGGTGGCCTTCTGTGGCAGGTTAGCTGAGAAGCAAGATAAGCTAAGATTACCTTTACTTTTAGGGATGAGGGAAGGGAACTATCTCCTAAGAGTCTGCGGTGAGTAGTAGGCCACTCTGACTACAGATTTTCTGTTAAGTCTGCTATGTTCCTGTCCATTCAAACTGCACAGTGGAAAAAAATAGGAAAAATAAAAAAAATTAAAAAAAAGACCAGACCAGAAAAGGCAAGACAAGAATAGAAAGAAACACAATAGGATCAATATTTTCCCCAAACCTATATTGCCATTATCTGCCCTTATCCTCAATTTTTTTCTGAGAAATGAGAAGGGCTCTGAAAAAACTAAACATTCTATTGCTGTAGAAATCAGATATCTCTCCTTTTAACAGTTGATCAGGATGGAAGGGAGCTGAAGTGAATGAACACAGCAGTCCATGCCACTGACCCAGTCAAGTATTCATTTCATGCTTTATGGAGAACAAAAGGGTGCTGCTGTTCTGTGTGACGAGCTGGACAATCCTTCTCAGGGGGAAGCTGCTGGTGCCAGCCATGCATGGGGGTCCTCTGCAGCTCCAGTGAGAGCACAGGCAGAGGAAGACACCCAGCAGATCACACAACGTGGTCACAGGACAGGACCTGGACAACCTGACAAATTTATAATTCTTAAATACTATCTTTTGTTTTTTGGGAGGGGAAGAAAGACAAAGTGGCAGATGCTGAAAGAAGGAATCACAAGAGGAAAGAATGGCAGTACCTAAAGCACTCAGAGAGCAGTACAAACTCTGCTTAGTCTTCTTACAAACTTCAATCCCAAAACCTCTCAACAATAACAAAAATTCTGAAACTGCACATAACTCTGCCCTGGTTCAGCCTCACCTCGAATATTGTAGCAGTTTTGGTCAGTGCAATGTGAGGAAGATCTGAAGCCATTGGAGAGTGTCCAAAGGAGGGAATGAGGATGGTGCAGGGCCTTGGTTTGAAGCCATGTGAGGACATGGGGGGCACTTGGGGTGTTCAGCTGGAGGAGACTGAGGGGAGACCTCAGTGCAGTTCCAACTGCCTGGGCAGGGGCAGAG
>JAWMRA010000146.1:17902532-17986937 GCA_035584735.1 Pseudotriccus pelzelni | reverse complement strand
GAGGCTGCGGGACTTCTACCGGCCCTTCAACATGAAGTTCTACCAGATGACGGGGCAGGACTTTGGCTGGGACTGAGCCTGGCGTGGGAAAGACCCCCTTGTAATTCCTTGCCCAGCACGGTTTGCTTATATAAAGAGATATATATGTATGTAAAATGTACAGAAATCTATTTTATAATAATTTATTTTTAATTCCTAAGCAATTAATTCACTAAGCTGCCTAACCGCACTGGCTAGAATGGTAGCCTGTAACCTGTTTAACATTCCACGGTGTTTAATTCTAATATGTCTCTCTTTTACTTTTTTTTTTTTTTTCTTCTCCCCCTCCTGTTTTCTCACCTTTTTGGTTCAGTTTGTAACAGACAGTGCTTCCACTTTTCCTAAAAGAAATTTGTATTTAAAAAAAAAAAAAAAAGCAAAAAAAGGGAGGGGAGGGAGGGAAAGCACAGGTTTATTTTTGTTACGGGTATCTGGCCTTTATAAAACACTTGCTTTCCCTACTCCAGTGTCCCAGTCTCTGCTCCGGTGCTGTGCTCCCTCGTCCCACAGTTTTCCAGTTAGTCCCACGGCCCCAGGGGGGCTTCTCTGGGGTGGGTGGGAGGGAGATCGGGAATTCTTTCTCCCCACATACCTCTGCTGAGCAGCAGCATGTTTTCCCAGTGGCTGCAAGCGTGGGGAACCCCAAGCCATGGTGTTCCTGCTCACAGCCAGGGCTCTGCCGGGATGGCAAAGGGCTCTTTTCCCAGCGGAGGAGCCGCAGAGCCTGTTGCATGGGCAGAGCTCTCTCCTCAGTACACCTTTCCCTCTTGCCTTTTGTCCAGGAGGCTGTTTCCCACGATCCCTCTATGCATTTAAAATCTTTACTGCAGGACAAATGCAAAACCCCTGTGTGTGTGTGCGCATCTGTGTCTGTGTGTGTCACACACGGGGCTGGTCAGAGCAACGTGCGGGAAGCGTCTCTCCAGGGATGCCTGTGTATTCCAGGCTCTGCTGAGATGTGGCTGCACCTGCAGCACGGGGAGCAGCCCCCACCCATCAGAAATGCTGGCAGAGCCGTGGAAAAACCCCAGATCTCTGCCTGGCACCATGCCCAGCACAGAGCATATCCCAAGACACGGCACAGGCAGCGCTACCTCCAGTCCCACAGCAATTGCCAGTACAGGAACCCGGGGAACATCAAGGTTAGCCCTGTTAATTCCCATCACTTTTTGGTCCAGCCCCCTGTCCCTGGCTCTCCCAGGGAGCAGTGTTTGCCTAGACCCAGGAGGAAGTGCTGCTTTGGCAAGGAGGTGACTCTGTAGGAAAGCAGGGGCAGACTGGGCCATGCTTGGGTTGGGATGATGCAGCAGCCCAGGGGTGGCAGCTAGGCAGGACAGGAGGCTCTGAGCACCTGGAAACCCTTCCTCTCGGGTGGAAATAGATGCTGTGGGACTCAGGACAGTTGGCTGGGCTGTCCTGAGAGCTCTGGCCCATGTTTTATGAGCTCAGCAGGTCCCAGTAAGCACTGTGTGTGCCTGATGCCTTATCACTGCTGTCAGAGGCTTGGCAAGCCCAGCTGGAAGGTTTTGGGAGCAAGGAGGCAGCAGAAGTGATTTGCTCCTTGAATTTTTAACAGAAGGAGGGCTATAATGGCTTTGGGCAGCAAAGCCCTGCATACTTCACCTGCAGCACTGAGATGATGCACCTCACTGAGTGTCTCCTGATGTTACTGGGGGAGCACTTCCATAAAGCTGTGTGAGTGAAACTGGAAACAGCAGCAGCAGCAATTGGCAGAACATCTGACTTTATATATGTTTCCTATATAAAAGTGACCCCTGCACCTCTCCCCAGCCACCCACAGCTCCCCCTTGGAGCATCTAATTTCTGAGCTGTGCTCAGCTGTGGTGGGATGCTTTCAATGCCATTTCCCAGGTGTTTCTTTTAGTTTTGCAGCCTCCTCGCTCCTTCTTGCCCCTCACAGCTCTCTGCTGTGGCTGTTGGGTGATGAAAACCTTCCTCAGAGCCTGGGCTGCTCTCTCTGGGTCTTGATCTGGTTCTGTTCTGGCAGATAGAGCAAAGAGCAGACTCATCTCTATCTCTGCTGCAGGGATCTGCACTTCAGTGCTTTGTTTAAACCGAAGGGCTCTGGGCTTGGCTCAGTAGTGTCACATCTCCAGAGGGATTTCAGAGAATCACAGAATGGGTTAGGTTGGAAGGGACCTCAAGACCACCTCGTTCCAGCCCCCTGCCATGGGGTCCATGGGTGTCCCCTAGGCAGGGACTCCCCCCGCCGTGCGTGGGGTCACACGTGGGGTGCAGTGCACTGGGGTGACCTCAAGGAAAGGGAGATGTCGAACATAACATCAGGCCTGAGCTGCCTACAAAGCTGCTGTGAGCAGATGCAAATCCCTCCTTGGGGTTCGCCTCCAAGCACATCTTCCCATAAACAGGAAAACTTCTCCTCTTTGCCCTGAGCAGTCTCTAGTAAGGAAGCAATGCTTCAGGCTGACACAGTCCCACTTCAGGGGACACAGGGGGATGTGGGACCTGCTGGGCTCTGCAGCCCCCACATGCCCCCCATCCTGCAGAATGCAGGTGGTGTGTGGATCTATGCACATTCAGGGGCTTTGGCTTCAGCTCCAGCTCTGTCCCCAGCCCTGTTCCCTGCTGCCAGGACGGGTGACGAACGCACGAGCGTGTCTGCTTTATCCCAAACCTGAGGGGAAGGGGATGCAGGCAGTGAGAAGAAAACACTTCCTGATGGAAAAAAAGAGGGGTTTTTGGTTCTCCAAACCTCAGTCTTCCTACTAGCAGCTTATGCAATGCCTGGAAAGAAGCTGGACCTCCCCACTTGGCCTTCGGGTGAGCTCCCAGCCACGACTGTGCTGCTTCCCTGAGCGGTTTCACTCCAGGACCTGCTGTGGTTTCCTTCCCATGTGCTTCCCTCCGGAGCACGTGCCTGCTGCTCAGTGCCAGAAGAGTTTTGCATCCTCTACGTCTTCCTTCTTGCTTTCTTGGAAACAAGTTTTTAATCCGCCCCTACCTTCCTCAGCTGCGCGGGCTGGGTTTGGGGAACCAAGCCCTGCTGCAAAAGGCTCTCCTGAAACAATCTTGCTGGGGAGTGGAAATATAGAGTGTGAGTAATAACCCTTCTAACCTTAAGCAAATTGTTAGCCCTGACTCAATATCCTTCATAATGAAGTCTGCACTAGACTTTTAACGTGAAAAAGCCTTACCTAACAAATATGACAGTGAAGGTGAATTCCCCGTGGTGTACAACTGGTTGCTAATACTGGAATCAGTGCTGTTGTCATAATTTTTTTTTAAAAAAATACTTTTTCTATTTTAATTTAAGCTTGGAGGTGTGATTAAGAGTTTGGTTGGGTTTTTTGGGTTTTTTGGGGTTTTTTTTCCACATTGTAACATTAATTTATGGCTGAGTTTGATTCAGTCCTGTGTTCAGAAGTGCAGTACAGGAAGTAGTGATGTGTTGTCTGTAACATGGTTCTATAGAGTAGTAACCAATTTGTAAGAAAAGAGAAACAAAACAGAAAGAAAAGCAAACAAACAAACAAACAAAAAAAACACAAAAAAGAAAATCTAAAAAAAGTATGTAAATGGAGTATTTTGTGGTATGTACAACACAAATTAATTTTACACAGAGGAAGATGTTTCTAGGAAAATGAAATTCTGATAATTCATACTATTTGTATGAACAAATAAAAGCTTTATTTTACGAAGCCATGGGCACGGCTGTGTTCATTGAGAGGGGCCTCCCCACATGGGTTTGGGGGTGCTGCCACCCAGACTTGCATGTCCATCCCATGTCCATCCATGCCGCTGCCCAGCAGCCTGTGCTAGTGCAGCGGGATGTGATTCCCGACGTGATCCCCATCCAGCACAGGGCTGATCAGGAGCCAGAGGCTTCTCTGGGGGGGTTGAACATGTCCATGTTTGCACAGTCAGATTGTGTGGGGGCTGATCTGTCCTGTTGGACACACCTTTGTCTACACCATTTCGGGGCAGGAGACCTGAGGGATTGCCCTCAGCCCTGTGCAAAAACTGGACAGGGTTGGTGGGTGGTGAATCCACCCTCCTGTGTCAGGGAAGCTGCAGGACAAATCAGCCCTTTCCAGTTGGTGGTGGGGAACCTCTCCAATGCCAAGTTCCTTTCCAAAAGGTTTGCACTTCAGCCTGGAGAAGAGGAGACTGAGGGGAGACCTCAGTGCAATTCCAACTGCCTGGGCAGGGGCAGAGGAGGGGCAGGACTGAGCTCTGCTCTGGGGGCACCAGGGACAGCCCCCGGTGATCCCTGTGGGTCCCTTCCAGCTCAGCATATTCTGGGACAAAGAATTAATCTTTTCTTGCTGGCATTGTCCAGCCTCCCCCTACTGCATTTTTCCAAGGGTAACTCACCAATTACTCTTTAGTCTTTTTCATTCCTTGATTTGAACTAAATGGCAAATAAATACAATAAGGTGGATTTACATAGTGCATCAATTAGAAAAATATTCACTTGCAATATAAGCAAAACATTCAAACTGGGAGGATAATAATTTTTGAAGCTGTTTCTAACTTTTAAAGGATTACTTTAGACCTTTTCCTGCAGTCTCAACGACTCCTATTTTATTTTTTCACATAGAATTTACAATGGTTCCTACCATTTCTGTCATGCAGTAGTGCTTCTAAATTAGAAAACCAGACTGGAACTTCAGCAGCCTGTCTGAGTATTAACCAATTTCGGCTCCTCCGCTCTGACAAAGCCCTGGCTGAGAGATAAAAAAGAATTGCATACCTTACTTGTTAAGAGCTATTCATGCCAACTCTTCCTCCTGCTGCTATGCACTAATCACATATTAGAAAGCATTTTAATATTTTCAAACCCAGATACAAGAAAGAAGTCAGAAAAGCAACCAAATCTTTGAACATATGCTTATGGTGCTTTAGCAAAGAATTAATTGTGCAGGCTGCTCTCCAGTCTGTGGATACATCAGATGCAATTGTAGCAAACAGTCTATTCTTTAAAAGCAAGTCTTTAGCAACAAAAACTGTGATTAAACCCAAAACATTTTAAGTGTTCACTTTTTGCATTCAGGCTCTCACTTGATTTTGCCATTTGCTGATTTGGGGAAGCCAAATGGTAGTTTTGTGCTTCGCTTTCAGTTCGTACCAGGTTCCCTTTTTAGCTCTGACACTAAACACAGCAGGACTGCGTTTAAATAGAAACATGCACTTTCTGTGGATATATTTTCCTACTCACAGATATTCCCACTCGTATCAGACTCTGTAAAAAAAAAAAAAAAACCAAAAAGCAAGGTCTAACCCACATTTTGGTCCTAAGATATTCGCCAGTAGTCCTTTAATCCTGAAAGATAAAACCAGAATAAGATCACTACATTTTTGCAGAGCAAAAAGCCCTCCTGAAATAAAGCCTTAAAACTGTGGGGGGTTTTCCTGAGTACTTTGCCATGCACTGAAATAGCCAATTGCACCAGAAGGTCTGAGGCACGAGCAAAAGTTCGACATTGACACTTGGAGGCGCAGCAGAAAAATTATCCTGTCATTTGAAAAAGTATTTACTACCTTGTAGTTGCTCTTTCCCAAGCCAAGTATTTCTGTCCTCTCAGAACTGCTTAGGAGGGGTGCTCTTCCTTATTTTAACTTGGCTGCCATCAGTAAGGGGTAACTGATAGAGAAGAAGAAAACAATGTGCATAGCTGCCTCTCTGGAATCCTTTGAACTAGAAGCCCCTCAAAGCTTTCACTGAAAGGCAGGTTTTTGCACTTCGGCTGGGCTGATATCCTTGAAACCATAATATTTACATTCTTTCTCTTTTATATTGCTTTTCCTTAATGCTTCCATGAGACAGTTAAAAATAGAAGGTGAGACACTATAACTAGTCAGAAGGCTATCTAGTGGTGTGGTGCTCCCCAGGACTTCTCCATGCCTGTTCCTTTTTTGATGAGTAGGGGAAATACCTACTGGGTCAATCGGTGCATCTCTTCCTACTCCTGCCAGGGAAGATTCCTACACTCCAGCTCTGCCCTGGCTTATACCCAGATCACTTGCACGGGTTATGTAATGAAGGCTTGAGAGCTTCATGTGCCTTGCTGACCTGGAAAACTAAATTGGCTCTTCTCGTGGAGGATCAATTTGAGTTCCTTCCTCAGTTTATCTGATTTCCGTGTCACTTTGTCCTCTGCCCACGTCTGTCCTGGGAGGTTATCTGGCATTGCACCACTTCAGCACAATTTCAGGAATTTGCTCTTTCCAAGTTCATGTCGTCAGTATATTTTTCAAGCAAATTGAGTTGTCTTTTCAGTGTCATTGTTTAGTGTCTCCCCACAGTAACTAATTTCTTGAGTATCAAAGTCTTGTATGGAAATCATAATAAGTTTCATCCTATCTAAGGCCTTTCATCCCAGAAAGTTTCCTGCATATGTGATCTGCTTTGTCTCGGAATGTCCAAACCCTGACCAGTGTGGGAAGAGAAAGACCTGTCATCCTCCTTTCTTGCCTTTCCCCCATTCCTCAGAAGCTGCTGATACTGTGACATGAATCAGTGTGGTGTCAGAGTGAGGCCTTCCTGCTCCTCGGAAGGATCTGGTGTGCAGTTCATATCACAGGGGCGCTCACTGGGCCAAGTCTGCCTCACAACATGCATTTCAGGCAGGGCAAGGTTAGGTACCCTCTGCACAGCTCAAACACAGCCCCAGGCTAGAACCAGAGGAAGGAGGGAAACTATTGCTGTAGGATAGGTTAGACATCCTATTGATGCAGGATACAGCTGAAGGATCACACACATTAGGAATGTTCTTGAATCCCTAGGATCAGTCCCCATTTCTTTATACACCTGCATTTACATGGCTTAAAAAGCAGCAGTGTTAAAATGGATCCGATGGTTTCTTATTCCAAATGCCTTTCTTTTCTATAAATGATGTTTAAATATGATTAACCGTATTTCAGCTGTGAAAAGGCAGAAGTGACTGAAGCAATTTTACTAACTTGATTTTGAAAATCCAAACACTGGCCTAGTTTTTCAAATTTTCAAAAATCATAGCTTAAATAATTCATTTAATAAGTTTTCCATTCAGCTCCCAGTGCAGAGGTTTTGGTTTCTTCATGTTCTTTTTCTTACAGAAACCAACAGAGCCATCTCTACTCACACTTCACAACATCAATTCTGTGGGTTTTGTAACTTATTAAACAAATTAAATACATCTTGAAAACAAAACAAAGTAGAAATAATAAAATCTTCCTACCACTAAAACACAACTTTCACTTATTACACTTTTCAGTCAAGAATATTTAAGGACTTTAAAAGAATGGTTTGCCACTGTGAAAAAAAATCTATTCAGTCATGTCAGGTATTATACAGAAGTAAACATACAAAATGGAGACACAAAAATTATAGCTCCTTACATGAAACAAGACTGTATAATACAACAGAGTCGTTATTGTGACTTTTATGCTGCTGCCATTAGAGTTTGTCCATAAATATATAAATGTATATATGCATGTACATGCACATACACACATATATATTTGTCAGTGTTGTTTGGTGTGTGGAATAAACAACACGGAAATCAAACTAGTTCCACTACAAAATACCTCCAGGTATCCTTAGTTTCATTTCCACTTTCATTTATTTTGGTCTTTCCATCTCTCCCTCACTGACTTTGCTTCTTCCTTGCTTTATTTTGTGACTGATCTTTTGCTGTTCTTTATGCTTGATTAGTCTTTCATTTTGTCTGCCAGATGCCCTCTCAATTTAGATTCCTCCTCAAAACCATTAATTTCTCCACCTCTACCCTTTCCTTTAAATGCAACCAATGGCTGGTCTCTTTAGGGCCTCAAAGCTTTTCACTAGGGCCTTCACTTTAAGTGTTTATTTGTACAAAATCTGATTTATTTGCAATCCTTTGAAAATTCATACTAATACTTTAGTAGGGTTTTTTCCTCTCACACTTAAAAACTGATACAGTGTTTGTCTTTTCTGAAGCCAGAGAGATAAAATAGTGATCCATAACTAGATGGACAAAGCACAGTGGAAAAATTAGGCGGTTTCAGCCAGAAAAACTAACAATCAAGAACCTTTTGGCAGGTCTGAATTTTAACTTAAAGCTGCAAAATACATCATTTGAGACAGCTTCAAGTCTTGACCAAATCTTTACTGGAAATTACAGTAGCAAAACAAAGCAGAGTCTCCTGAGGCACCCTCACATCTCAGCTAACAGATTTAATCACCTGGCAGCTTGCAAGCATTTATTTCACATAAGAGGGAAAATTCCAGATGATTCTGGAATTTGATGGAAAAGATTTTGAGTTCAATAATATTAAAACTTCTGGCAGCACTACTCATTGTCAAACTTGCTGGGCCCAAAATATGATTTCTCTTCAAATATTATTTCCTTCTCATAGTTTAAATGCTGCGAGGCTCCAGCTTACACTTGTTCTTTGCACGACCAACTGGCTAGAACTTTTGCAGACAAAACCCAAACAATTCACCATGGGGCCCCACCATAAACAAAGTCATATATGAATGCTATTTTTATTGCAAAAGCTGTAAAGATTTCCTGGAAGCTCATCTGTGCTGAATGCTATATACCTAACAGAGGTTTCCATAACACTGCCTCCAACTTCATAGACTTTCCAGGAGACAGGAAGATTTTGAGCATCCTGCTCCAGAAGAAGTGCTCAGATTAAAGGAAAGTATCATTAGCCAGAGTCTAAGAGGTTTGTGAGTCTGATTAAGCATTATTTTTTTTCTTCTGGAGATGGCAGCAGTGTCCATGTACAGATCACTTAATTGCCTTTCTGACTTTTCATTTGAGTGCCTGGAGAGGATAATTTTGCCTTTAATAATTGAAAGACGGGACAAAGAGAGAGAGATGTTTTTGCATCATGTGACAAACAGGTTTCATTCTCTCTCCTCCCCATTTACATCCTCAGCATCCAATTCGTTTGGTAATCCCAACTCTTGCCTGTCACAGCTCCACACACGGGTCACCAGCCCTGAAAAACTGTGGGGCCTCACAATCGTACAGTTCTCATGAAGCTGACCTTTTCAAATAGGTTGATTTTATTTTTCCACATCGAGCTTGTATCAACAATATCCCACCAGATAAACGTAGCCGAGGAAATAAAGAACCCAAACAGTACACGGGCAAGCTGCAACAATGCCATCAGTCTGCTCACCTGCCTGTCCTGCCTCCTCCCACCCCAGCCCCACATCAACTCCAGATCTTTCAGATGTCTTTAGTGTTTAGTTAAACAAAGAAGGTCTTTTCCACCGTTCCAAGTCTTTCAGTTACTTGCCTAAATAGTTCTAAGTGACAGTTTTTAGCACACAGCCTTCTGCCTCCTTTCCAGCATTAGGCAGACCACCCAACACTTCAGCTCCTTTACCCTCCCTTCTCCTCCCACAGCTTGTTTCGTCTTGGGCTGAAGTTTCTCAGAGGATCAACAACACAACACATGTTCGACTTGTAATAGATTCAGCATGTCATAGATGAAGCCCTGATCCTAAGTGGCCCTTCGATGGCGTGTAATACAAAGTGACACATCTATTTTTGGGTTTCAAATACCCTCCTGATTCACGCTCCCCCGGTATTGGCAAGACCACGTGAGTGCGACAGAAATAAACCGTGTGACCTCCATATCGGCGGGGGATCTGCCTTAGGTTGTGTTCACACAGCAGAAATGGGAGCAGGGTGGGGGCAAACAGGCAGCACTTCAGTGTTCCGTCCCCCACTCCCTGCCTCAGCTACACCTTAGCCTTTGCAGGGCAGTGCTTCCATCCTCCAGGGCTTCCTTCTGGGCTAAACTGCTGTTTGTTTCAGGGTCCTCTCAACACATTTCCAAATTCTACAAAGCAAAGAGCATTAATGTCTTATTTCTTACAATCTACAGATGAGTGTCAGACAAGAAGATACTGTCAGGCAGGAGAGCTCTAAATGTCTTTCTAAACAGAAATTACTTTGTTGAATAAAAAGCATTTCAGAGCCAAGGAATGATCATGTTTATTTTCTTATCTCTTTGATGAAACAGAACTGATTTCTCTTATGTTCAAAGAGATTGTGCTTGGAGAGTTCAGTTTTTAGAACTGTAACTCCTAACAATCCCATTAGGTTCTCCTTGCAGTTTAAACTTTTGCCAGCAAAATACAGTGTCTGTATTTTGCTGGGTGTGGTCTGATGTACATCCAGGAGGCCTCTCGAACCATATGGTTACTGATGGTTTTAACCTATGATTAAATCAATCTAAAAGAACAAAAGCTGTGTGGGAGAAAAGAACTTCATCTAGAATTGAAAGAAAATTGAATCAAGTGTCATCTTCTGAGACATTTAAAAGGTGTTTCATCTACCAGCAGGTGCTAAAGACGGGAAAGCCTTACCCAGTGATCAGTGCCTTCCCTCCCATGCACAGAGCAATGGGTTCTGATCCTCATCCACAAACCACAAGACTGGTGAGCAGTTTTTCTAGCAGAAAACAGAGAAGAATTTGTCTTCAAAACAAGCTTCTCTTGTCCTTCGAAACCCTTTAGAAATCCACTTGTTAGTCTTTTCTCCATGTTTCCAGTTGCAGAGATGTCGAGAATTACAGCCCAATAGGCAGGTTTGAACCATGTGTGTGAGACATGACACACTCCTTTGTGCAGAGGTGCAGTTAACTGACACAGGGAGGTACAGCATCTGGAATGACGGCACCACAATGTTTTAGGGCAGTACAAAAACATGCAACTCCCATACCCCAAGTTCTTGAGATCAAAACTGTTCAAACCAGTAAATATACTTTCCAGAATAACCATGTTTATAACCAAAAAAAATTATGTACTTGATTGTTCCACAGTGACACCAAATTTGGGGATCCTGTACAGGAGCTCATAACAAGAGAGAAAATTCGCAGCTGAGCCATCTCTCGTACTTGCCTGGCCATGTTCCCTCCATGCCCATGTCCCATCTCTGCCAACACCCCCTCCCCTGGCCTGGACAGCTCTCCCAGAGCCCACAGCCCTTTGCCTGGCCCTGTATAGGCACAGCAGAGTTCTGGGAGCACCAGCACAGGAGGACAGAGCCTGGTCAGCACAGAGAGGCCCCAACAGACATCTCAGGAGCCAGGCAGGGCTGCTGGTTTCCCTGAGCTCTGAGCCTCTCCCTGCTGTATCCCTGAGGAGCCAGGTTCAGTCTAACCAGGGAGGTGGATGAAAGGAATCACTCTCTCCTTTTGCTACATCACAGCACATTCCTCGGACCCCAGCCCTCAGGGGCTCTCCTGAACTTGCTGTGTGTTACACTCACTTGGCTGTCTCATTAAACACTACATTTGGCAAATTCTACCTGCCTAAGGCCTTGTCTACACAGTAAAGCTTCACCGAAGTTTTGCACACCCAAGGTCAAGTCAGGGCATGGAAAATGCCCATCCTGTAGCTCACACTGTTGCAGTGATGGGACTCCAGGGACTGACATTAATTGTACCAGCAGCAAAGCCCAGGGCAGCGCACCTTCTGCTGTTTAGGAAGATGAAGTCCCTAAACCAGCAGAATACACTGTGGCTCCATGAAGTAGTCTGTCCTGTAGCCACAGCACAATAAATAGCTTTTGCTGGGTACGCAAGACATACTAACTGCAAGCTTCACTTGTACATCCCCATCTACCTTCTCTTTGTTCACTTTCCTTATATACTTTATACACCTTCCTTATACACTGTAGAGCTCCCTTGCCTTTGCTTTGGGAAAGACTCACAGTTGCCTCAGGACGTAACAGAAATTCTCTGTGAATTTTTCATGTTGTGTTTACAAAATACACAGGTTAAAACATGCTTTTGGAGCTCAGTTTATTGCAGATATCAATTATATGAAGGCTCTTTTTGTTAAAATAACTATCAACATTTCAGTGGGGGAGAGATGCTCAATACCAAGAATGCAAACTGACGGGAGTCAAGGAAGCCAGTGACAGGCAAAGAGGGCAATACCAGGTCTTTGGGATTGTCACTGACACGTCATGACAAACATTCCCAAACATCTTCTGTGCAAAATAAACTGTGCCCTTTCTGCTTAAAATAAACATCTTTGGTATACTTACTGAAACCAGGAATGTGCCATTATTAATGATAATGTAGTGCAGGAGACAGCTTTTCTTAAGGTTACCCAAAATATTTTTGCTGCTACATCAGATGTATTGTTAGAGCTCACCAAACCCAGAGCTGTGGTGCACCTGTTTTCTCTCAGACACATCTTATTTTTCTTCCTTGGAAGTCCCAGCTGGCGTCCAGGTTTTCTTAAATTGCTACCAGAGCTAATTGCTAAATTACTACCAGAGCAATGCCCCAGAAGATGGGGAGTTGCTTTCTGCAGTGAAAGGTGAACAAATGGGGGTTCACCAGGATGGCCGAAGAGACGGAAAGAGCTGGTGCTCAGAGCAGCATGGGAGGGAAGAGGGGATCAGCAGCTGTAGCCAGGCAGCCAACCACAGTAGTTTCAGGGGCTTTGATTTGGGGGTTCTCAAAGCAGGAAAATTTTAGGGAGGCTCAGGGGAGAAAGGAGTAGCTTGGGGCTGGCAAACAGGTGGTTCTGTTGGGAGTCACTCAGCTATGAAATCTCATACCCAGGGAAAGCATTTACTGAAGCCCAGATTTGCTCCACCTGAAGGCACAGCAGGCAGTCTGTTTTCTTCATTTGTTTCTTTCTTTTGCTTGTTTGGATGCTCTGTGATATTATTCCAATATTACTTTTAGGCGGTTTCTCATTTAAGAAGACGCTGCATTCAGCCTAATGGAATGGCTTCCAGGCTGCCACTGCTCTTCCCTCAGAGAAATATCAATCTCACACGGGTAACTGCAGCAAATCCAGCAGGAGAAAGAGCAAATGGCGAAAGCTGAGGGTAGGCAATGGTTTTGAACTCACATCCAGTCAGGGAAGAGAAATGGAATCCAACTCAGTCAGCACACAGTGTGGGAACAGCTTTGTGGAAACACTTGCAGAGAAATTATTGACCACAAAATCATGCATCTGGTAAAAAACTGCAATAACAACAAAGAATACCACCACTAAAGCCCTATTCTAAGGGGCTTATAATAGTAAAATACTAATGATAACTATAAAATTTAAGTAAATCTGGACAATTGTATACTCACAGATTGGAAAAGACTCTGATATTCATCTCAAGAGGCAGTATCAGCATTTTCACACTGTGGCTTCAGGAACCACATCAGGAAATCAAACAAATATTATTCCATGTGTGCAGTGAACTTCTTTCTTCTTGTAACAAGCAAACAAAAATTATTTTCTTAATAAACATACAACAGACAAAAGCGCTACTGAGAAAGATCATAAGACTAAGGGAAAAAAATAGTCCTATTGATGAAAACAAAGCTTTCCTCCTCCCAGTCAGGAGTGGCTGGGATTGACACATGTGGAGGGCTTATGGCTGGTGTCCCACAGAGGCAGCTTTGCAAGGTGGATGGGATGGAGATGAGCACGTGATGCTGCTGGGGGGACTTGGGAAATACCCAGAAGGAATAAAACCAAACAAATAGATGATGCAAACAGACATGCATAAGCTCCAAATGTCCAGTCAAGGCTAGGTAGGGATTCTATTCAGGGGTATGATCTCAGGAAGAAAACAGCATTGCAGGAGAAAACTCATCCAGGGTGATAAATTCCAAGCCTTGGCATTTTCCAGCAAATGCCCTGCTCAAGGGATTTCAGGGAATATCCCAGAGAGCCTGCGCTGCAGGGTGTGCTCCCTGCATAGCTTGCTACAATGGGAGGGGTATTAGAGGGGCCCAAACTGGATGAAGGCCTCAGCCCCACCACACTGGACACAGACTGTCATCTCCAGGAACCCCAGCACAGTCAAATCACCTTAAACTTTGTCTGCATCGTGCTCCCATTGATTTTACACATGAAAGAGAGTCTGGGACATTGCAGTATCAGGCAAGGAAAATAACATTAGAGGTGAGTTTTAGAGTAATTTTAGGGTAGTTTCTTTTCTTAGAAGTCTTCAATCCAAAGACCATTAGTTGCTACCAGACTAAACCACACTGAAAACACACAGGGCATTTGTTGCATTTTTCTAAGCAGCCCAGCATCTCTAGATTGATAATTGACACTTTCCCTACACTTATTGCCTCTCTTAACTTAGGGAATGGAGTCCCCAACAAGCAAGATTAGTCTCCTGTGAGAGTCACTAAATCACCACCAACAATAAACAAGCAGTAATCATTTTAAACTTAGGAAGACTTAAAAAGGGGTTCAGGGAAATGCTCCTTTCCTGCTTTCATTTTCAGGAAAAGAAAAAAGATTCTTCAGGGGAATTAAGGGGGATAGGGCAGTTCTTCCCTAGAGGTCCAAATATATCTCCCAGGCAGCACAAAAAAAATGTTGGTATTCTGTACCACCCAGTGCCTGCCCACTTCTATGCTTGATTACCCCGATAAATCAGAAAACCTGTTTGTTACAGGCTCTCCTTCCATTACAGCTGTTGCTCTGGTTAACATCTTCTGAATCATCCAATTCATCAGGATCACATACATGGGGCTTTAATCCTTTGATTTTTTAAGTTACTTTGTTCTGAATTTTTCGCTTCACCCCTCACTGACAGAGAAACTGAATAAAGATAAATAAGTCAGAGCAGCATTGTTTTTCTCCCCTGCTTTTTATTTTGCAAGGGAAATAGGAAGGGGGGACAGGGTAACTCTCCATTTCACAGTTCTTTAGTGGTATCACTCAGCCCTGAAACTTGAAGAGTCTGAAAACAAGTGCTGAACTTGGGAAGTACAGTCAGTCCCACTGCGTTCTCACAGACATCAAAATGCTATTTTAAAAAAATGTGTATCAAATAGACAAATAACTTGGTGGTTATTCCAAGCCCTCCATCGCTGCTATGTCTTTCAGTACTAATTTCTGTAAATGGAACAAACCTGGGAATCGAGTTCCAACCGAAGTGTAATAGCTTCATAAATTACAGGGAGTGTCAGAGCTGGGAAGGGAAATGGGGAGCGCAGGAGGTCAAACGACTGCTAATGGGCTCTCGAGTCATTTACCTGCTCAAATCAAAGTCAGACCTGAGTACAACACTGCAAGGACAGCAGAGAATGTGCTCTACAGCACTGCTCCTCTCAGCAGGGTTTCAGGATGGGTGCACACAGTGACCCCCACGCTCATCCCCGTGCCCCCAGCAGGTCTCCAGGCTGACCCACTCAGGGTAACTCCCCAGGTTAGTGCCAAGTGAAGAATATGCCTTAAGAACAGCAACAACACAAACCTGCACCCCTCTGGGAGGCTTCAGCAGCCAGGCCACCTCCTCCCCGGGCGGGCTGGAGCAAACACAGTGTGCTCTCTGGAGAAACTCCCTCCCTGCCCTGCCTGCCCAGACTCTCAGCATTGCCCCCATGGCATAAATCATAATAACACCCTGTAACCAGGGGGACACACCAGCTCTCACATGTATAACATACAAAGGTATGAGAAGAGAGGGATGGTGACTAAACCTCATACTGTTCCATGGGTTTACTACTGATCTGACACCCTTTGTTTTGAAAATCAGGCTGCGTATTTCTTTGCAAAAAGGAGCTCTACAGAGATTCCTGCAGCTGAATTGTTCCAAGTCTTAGCTGCCTTCAGGATAGATTTCAAAATCTAATATAGACTATTTATGAGAGCAAAAAATGAACTTTGACAGAGGAGGAACATCTCTATATTTTACATACCTCGTGCTGGATAAGACTCACACCAGCATTTATAGATTCTTTAGGAAGAAAATACCACAGCCTTCCTTTTCTGTCCTCCTCACCTGCTTTTTTCCATCTCTTTTTTCTTCTTTCAGTAAAGGCAAAATCTTATGGCATTACAAGAAAGTATTTTCTGACCAGTACAGTGGACTCAGGATCTGAATCCAAAGTACCTGTCTAGCCATGTTATGTCAGAAGGAACAAGTCCTTGATTATCGACTTCCTATAACTATGATCAAGGACTTGCCTCTGATTTATTTCCCAAGTGTCACTGGCAATATATTGATCCAAAAAGAAAAGTCCATGGCATCAAAAAAAGTATTACTTCTGGTCTGTCGTCCTTAAGGCAGAGAAAGACAGACAAAGAAAACAGGAATAAACTAAAAAAATAAAGCATACACACAAGCCTTCCTTGAAAAATCTGCCTGGTATTTGCTACAGAAAGATTTCAATGACTGCTTCTGATTGACTTTAACTGGTGTATTAAGCTCCCACTGAAAGTATTTTGTGCCAAAGGCTTTGAGCTCTTGTGCTGATTGGGCAGACTTACACAAATCTCATGTGTAGTGGAAAACCATAAAACAATCAGCTAAACTTGAACAGAAAGAATTTTGTGAAGATCCTCAGAGGCAAAGAAATCAGTTTTTCCACGATATCTCTTCACCCCAGAGCTTCCACTGAATGAAACTGGTTGACAGCACAGGTAGCTGCATTAAGACTATTAGAAACATGGTGGTAAAAACAACATTTCCACTCTCAAATGCTGATGAGAAGACAATATTGGTTTCAAGAGAAGACAGTACACTCCTTTTATCAGAAAGTACACTCCTTTCAAAAAAAAAAAAAAAAACAACAACAAAAAACCAAACAACTTATTTGCTATTGTAGAAAAATTCCCTCAAACAGAACAGAGATTCAAAAGAAGCACAACATTCACCTTCAGCTGGGGCTAAACAACAACCCTCAGGATAAAGAGACAAGTCCCACACCAAGGGGGACAAGAATGCAGCCCTTAGAAAGGGGACATAAATAGTCCAGAAGAAACATTTATCAGACTGTGATGAAGCTTGGGCTGCAAACTGAAATGGCATTACTCAGAAAACAGCCTGGGAAAGATGACACTTCTTTAGAATCACTTGTTGAAAAGAAAGAAAGAAAAAAAAAGGGTCAAACAGCAACACATCCCTGAATATCTGACTTCAAAAACAGAGATTGGACTTGGTAAATGTCACTATTATTCTTCAGAAAACAGGAAAGACTTTTTATTTTAAGTCTGTAATTAGACTTCAGTGGAAAGTTACATTGTAAGCTGAAGAAAATTGCCAAACTTTCAATGTAATGTGAATTGTACAATCTTAATTCAAGTCTGGTCTGGACACATGTTATATTTTAACAAGTATTTTGCGCTGGAAAAGTTCTCAGTCACAGCAAATTTTTAGTACCATTGGAACCAGATATTTCAAATTATGTAGAGAAACAGATCATTGTAAAAGAGACATCACAAGGTTTACCTTGAAGCTCTCCAAGGCATCTGAGTACAATGGGGATAATAACACGGGCCTCCTGCCGACCTCCATGTCCCCCACCCCCGGGGCTGTGGATTTGGGAGTGCTGTGAGTGTCCCTGGCTGATGGAGGCCTCAGTGAATGATGGGTCCTCATCACATCATCAGCAGAACTCTGTGCAGTTGGCAGCCTGTCTGCCAAGGAAGTCAGAACACGCTCAGCTCAGATATTGAATTTCCTGTCACCTCTCCAGAGTATGGCCTTTCCAACTCAGGGTTAAGCTTGTTTGCAGTTCTGGGGAAGTGAATTGCTGCTATTGCTGTTGTCTGCACTGTACATGGCTTGTGAACAAAGAACTCTGGTTTCTAGGGCTCTTGCAACTCCCTAAATGAAAATTTCCTGAAATCCAACCCTCAGATCTGAACTTGAAAAGTAGGGGATGAACAGTCTGGATTTAAATCCTCTGAATCAGGTAACATGCTTTGTTTTTCATTTATCCAGACCTTGGTTCGGAAGAAACACAGATCTGATTCTAGCATGAACAAACCAGAGTCTCATCTTGAAAACAGTCGTCCCAAACTGACAGAACCATCCACGAGGGAGAAACTTACTCCTGCAAGATTTCTGACACCTTCTACTCAAATCATGCAAGACTGAAGGCAAAACTTCAGCAGTCAATAATCCCAGACTCAGCCAGATCAGTCTGAACATGCAAGACCCAAGCTAAGCACCACCTCTTCAGGAACTCTGCAGTCCCATAGCACCAGGAGCTGGACACTCCTGCAACCAACAAAGCCGTATGCATTTCATTAAAAATTGCAGGGTCTTCCCCCCTGCTTGAATATAGGAGTAATAACGTTAAGATATACTGTAATACTATGTACTAGTGCAGACATTCCATAAACACCTAATCCTGCTCTGAAGACCTTTATTAAAGTTTAAATATAGCTGCCATTCTCTGCTACTTTCTAACAGGCCAAGAGACTCTCTCCAGAGGCGGGTTTGGTTTTCCAGGCAGTTGGGGTGTACAGTTGCCAGACAAGAACCTGAACTTTGGGAGCTCTGCAGCATCCCCTCCAGTCATCAGAAACCAGTTCCGATGGGTTCAAAAGGAAGCTGTATCAGATGGGACTCGTGGGAAGTTACATCAGACCTTCATTTGCCCAAAGAAGGTCAGCAAGTCAGAGTGTTGAGAGAGAGCATGCAAAACATGGCACACATTGCAGGGTGTGGATAAAGAGGAAGGATCTTTCATAAGAAAGAAAAATAATTGACATGGCATATTTCATCTGACTGCAGTTTTTCTCTGTTTCCTGAAGAAACCAAAGCACAGAGAGAAATAACAGTTTGCACACATTCATGCACAGCGAGTGTATCAGAACACTTCCCTCCTGCAGATCCTTTCTCTCAGTTTCTCCATTGCCTGGAAATGAATGCATTGGGACTCTGTTCTCCTAAATCTGCTTTACATGTTACTGTGTTTATATTTGTTACCCTACTGCTTGAAAACTGCAGCCTTTCTAACTGCTGGTCTTTTTAGTCCCACTGCTCTTCAGTTCCAGCTGGGAATGCATTTACACCCCGGAGCTGATCTGTTGGTCAGAGCCACACAGGAGACTGCAGCGTGAAGCAGCAAGGCCTCCTGGCTGACTTCCCAGAGAAGAGGTGGATCCTGTGTTCTGGCACACCCAACACCTGTTGAGGGACACTGATCTCATAGGGTAGGGGGTGCTGGCCCAGCCTCTCCTGACACTCCATGAGGAGATGGCCTCCTTACAGATTTGTAAGTGCTGACAATTCCAGCATCTATTTCAGCTTCTTTGCAGAAATTTGGCACTAAAAAGTGCAAAGTCCTGCACCTGGAGGGCAACCCCTGGTATCAGTACAGGCAGGGTTATAAGGGACTGAGAGCAGCTCTGCTGAGAAGGACTTTGGGATGCGCGTGGATGAAAAGCTGAACACGAGCTGCCGATGTGAGCTGGCAGCCAGAAACCACCCCTGTTCTGGGCAGCACCCAAAGCAGTGTGGGCAGCGGGTGAGGGGGCATTCTGCCCCTCTGCTCCCCTCTGGTGAGATTGCACCTGCAGGGCTGTGCCCAGCTCTGCCATTCCCAGTATAAGAAAGGCACAGACCTGTTGGAGCAGGTCCAGAGGAGGCCATGAAGATGCTCCAAGGGCTGGAGCCCCTCTGCTCTGGAGCCAGGCTGGGGGAGCTGGGGGGGAGAAGAGAAGGCTCCAGGGAGACCTTATTGTGCCCTTTCAGTACTTAAAGGGGGTTTGGAAGAAAGATGGGAACAGACTTTTTTTAACAGATGCAAATAGGACAAGGGGGAATGGTCTTAAACTAAGAGAGGCTAGATTTAGACTAGCTATAAGGAAGACATTTTTTATGGTGAGGATAGTGAAACACTGGTACAGGTTGCCCAGAGAAGCTGTGGATCCCCCATGCCTGAGCAACCCGGTCTAACTGGAGATATCTCTGCTCATACTAGATGGCATTTAAAAGTCCTTTTCTATCCAAACTGTTCTATGATTCTATGAAAAAAAAAAACCTTCCAGTCTGCAGGTAACAGCACTACCTGTGTTTGACAATGGAAGTGAGATTGAATTACCATTTATTATTTGTAGCCAGGTATCATCTTTGCCAGATTTCTATACACTGTCAACACACACTCTACCTAAGACTAATTGGCAATAATGAAAAAGCTAAGCATGTTTTGACAGCACAGCAGAAGGCTGTCATGACAGCAGTACAGTCCCCTAACTGCACACAACTGCCAGGAGTGAATTCTGGGGGCAAATGGTAGTCCAAATAGTCAGAGAAGAGTGGGACCCACAAATCTCACTGGTCCCTTCCACCTCAGATGAACACCCTCTCGTTACTCTGCAGAAATCAAGCTCAGCATCCCTGTCCTTCAGCCCCTTCACCTCCCCACTGAAATTGCCAATAAATGGCTTCTTGTAGTACTGCCTATAAATAAAAACAATCATTCGAGAAACCTCTTCTATTCATCTCCCAAAAAACGTGTTCACCAGTTCTTTTCACATAGGTTACTATAACACAGGAAGGTGGTTTTATTCAGCCAAGAGTTTGGGTGGAGGTTCATTAGGGTGAAAACTCATGCTGTTACTTAATCACCTCTCCAGAGTCTGAACCTCCTCTCACTTTGCTAACCTAGTATCATTAAAACCTTCTACGATATAAGCCTGACTTCTCATACCAGTAGGACAGTGTAGCTCAGGTTTAGAGAGGCCTATTTAAAGTGAGAGATGAATGCAGCAGAAATTCTATTCTGCTGTTGAAAGCACACTGACCTTGAGGCTCACAATAGTGTCCAGAATTAGCTTGTCAGCAGCCCAGAGATCCAATCTCAGTTTTCATGGAACTGTTCCCAGAGCAGGTAGATGATGCCCAATCTTCAAAGTAACTATGTCTCAAGTTTATCAAACAAGCAGAAAAAAAAGTGACACACCAAAGGGTCTATTCACTAAACAGTGGCTTACACAGATCGGCCAAGCGTGTGAAGATCTATTTTTCTTGCTTGGGTGACAGAAATGTTGCACTACAAAGGGCAAGAATACAACTTGCAAGTAGATTAGGTGGGTTCCGCATGGACAGAATGAATTATTTCAGCCCAATCACAAACCTACTTTGAACATCAGAGTTTAGAATTTGATTCAAGTATTAAGTTCAGATTTGATTAGTAGAGACCAAGAAATGGAAAACCAGGGGGAAGAAAAAGGCACTAAAGAAAAATATCCACTGTCTCAGCAGCTCAAGAGAAGCAAATTCCCTTAAGCCACTGTAACACATGCTGGACATTCCTAATCTATGAATGAAACACTGGATGCTTCAGGGTTTATTTAAACAAAATTTAAACCTCCTTGAAGAAACAAAAAAACTACATCATAGGCTTGACCCACATGAAACAGGTTTGTTGGTAGTTTGTTGGGTCTGTAAAAACAACATAAAATCCCTGCAAGTTCTCCAACGCAATGATGACCTTTCCTACACTTCAGCTGAAGCCTGGATGTATTTGGAGCACTGAATGAAGAATAAATCAGAACCTCAAGTAGGGGTGGTTAAGCCATCCTTAGCACAAAATTAGTATCAGTAGTCCTGAAACAAGCAGTGAGGACAAACCCTGACTCCTACCAAAGCTTTTTCTGTCCACAGAGGAACAGATCTTTCAAATCTGAGTGTGATTTTTATGCAGGTTGCCGATGCTTTTTCCGCACACAGATTCTTTCATTGCTAATCCTCTTGCAAAAGGGTGTGTAGTTCCGTTCCAGGTGAGTTTACGCTCCAGCCCTCACTGTGTTAGCTCCATACATTGTGCTCTTGCCACTGCAGATCACCACACAGGCTGGACACACTAGACACTGCTTTCAAGTAAGTTTCTGCTTCTAAACTCTTCATAATGAATACTGTAATCTCTCATAATTTTGTTCATCTCAAAGCACGAGTTGAGACAGTTTTCAGCCCTTGGTGCCACTTCTAGACTTATCAGTCTGCCAGTCTTGGAGGTTTCTGCGTCTTCTCTTCCTCTTCTTAGCTGAATAGCATGTATAAGATCAGTTCTTTGTGGTTATAGTAATATCAGGTTATTTAGGGGAAAACAAAACCAAACCCAAATCAACAGAAAACACTTCCTTTTAAATTAAAATACTTAGAAAACTGATTTGCTCATAGTCTTGAATCATGCTATTTTTTGCTGTTTCATTTGCCATAATTAGAAATACTGTTACTGAAAGAAAGAAAAAACACACAATTCACACTAGTAAATATCAATGCAAAGAAGCAGCAAAACAGATTGGGTCAAAACTGCAGCCTGAATGCATTTGTTTCTCTCCATAATAATGATAACTATTATTATAGCAACACCTTGTATTGAGGATATAAAAACAAAATCCTCTCCCAAGAAATGACTCATTGTCTCTGTTCCCAGCTATCTGTGAGGTTCCTTGGAAACAATTTGAGATCCTCCATGCATAACACGATTTCATCCCAAAAAGCTGTCAGACACTGCAGAGCTGCAGGGGAGTGTTTTACCACAACCTCCTCTCACCTCCCGGGAACCACTGCAGCCTTGGAGCAGGGAAAACACCTCTCCATGTCAGGTTGGGCTCCCAACATTTCTAAGCGTCTTCACTGAGAATGACATAGAAATTCCAGGACATTAAAAAGCAAGTCAAATGAACTGTGGTTCTGAGCCAACACTCACTGCATTGTACCAGAGGGCTCTGCATTAACTTTCTTTATAGTTCCCCTTTTTGCCCTCTTTTCCAAGATTATTACAGAGATACAGGACTAAGTGATGCCTTGTTTCATCACTCTCCCTTTTTTATTATTTGATATAACTTCAGTTATATTAATCAGAGCTTTTTTCTTGTGTACATTTTACAAGAAACAGTAGTTTAGAAAAGACTACGCTATCTTTTACCTCAGTTAACTGCCTATACAACAGAAAGCCCAACGACACCTTCCTCTTTAGCTGAAGTTTTGCTCTTTAGAGCAGAGAAAATCTACTCTCTTCCCATTTCAGTTTTCAGATAACATCTTAATTTGGATCTGCCACTGAGTCTTCAGGTAAAGAGTCAGAAACACACAAATGCAGTAGAACCTGACCTCTGCCACACTGAAGCTGAAAAACCCTTCCAGCTTTTGAAACCCCATTTGAACCCCTTCTGGGATTTTGGAAAGATACACAGAATGCCACAAAATCTGCCACAATGGTCATTTATAATAGTGTCCGTGTTCCAAAGGCAGTTCCTGGAATACATCCCTAGAAATAAAACAGTTTTTCTTAGGCTTGGCAGGCCTACTGATGTTTCATTTGCACAGACTTGGGATTCACACCATGGCTCCGGTCATGCCCAAATGGCCTCCATCACTCCAGTGGACTTCATTTAGTGCATGGCATCTGCTACCCCCTGGAGAAGTCAAACTGAAAACAGCTTTCTCTTTTTTTTACCTTTTCCCAGCCTTACTTTTGGGCCAGGATATTGATGTGCTCTTTGAACTTAAGCTCAGGAAAACAAGTAAATACATAATACACACGCCTGGCTAAATATGATTTAGCAGAGAAATACTTTTCCTTTTTCTCCATACTTTAGAAAGTGTTTTTTATGCTGACATAAAAGAGAAAACAAATTAATAGACCTTCTGACTTTGCCTCAGAATATCAGACTTGTCAGCTGAGTACTCGGCTGTAATTTACTTTTCAGGTAGATTTTTCTCTGCCAGACTGACAGTTTCAGCACCAGAGATCCCTCATCATCTTGAGTAAATAATTAGTTTACAACTTAATTTCAAGGTAGAAAGTTATTTCCTTTAAAAATACCATCTACCCAAGAATAATTTCCACCTAATTCTCATTCACTCAGGAAGATGCCATCTCGTTTGGAGGCTTCAGAGCAAACATACAGCTGAAGGCACAAGCACAGCATATCGTGTGCTCCACAGAAAGCATTCCCTGATTACAGACCCAGAACTCCTCAAAACTGCCTTATGCACTTAGTGTCCTTGAGCACATCATTCCTTGAAGGTGGAAAATAATTCACTTTTCAATCTACTTGGACTTTAATGACTTTCCACCAGGCAGGTATCTTATCTTCCCAGGTTTGATATAAATTCTAAGTACTGTAAAGTTAAGAGTGTTCATGTAACCAAACCAAAACAACAACAAATAAACAAAGAGAAAACATCAGAGGCAGCCGTGCTTTAATCCATTCCTGAATTTTCTTGCTTGAACACATAGGCCAAATTCTGCAAGCCATCTTTATGGCCGTCTCTTCAAATTACAGAACCCCATGTCAGCTGCAGCAATTGAAAATGCAACTGAGAATAGAGCTGTTTCAAGGCCAGCTGAGTTCATACTTCATGTAATCTTTCACAGTGATGAGATCATATTCTACTACCAAGCTAACACTATAATCAAGATAAGTCCGTGTTTCAGAGGGGCCATGACTGACACATTCCTTCCTCTGCCTTAAAGGCACAATCCTGCCTCTACAGCAATCAAGTGGCCAACGTTTTTTCTATAATTCTTCAAATTTTAGGGGGAAAAAACCTTACTTTGCCATTATGTACAAAAATAGATGAGCAAGCTAGCTTAATGTATAAAATCCCCTTGAAATCCCAGGTCAGGTTTTAACTTGTAGAAATTTAGCTCATTTCCATGGCCCACACTGCACTTCACCCCGAGCTCATCGCTGCCCAAAACACTGGGGAATGGCTCTTTTGAAAGCCATTCCCTCAGCGCCTTCCACGGCAGGCTGAGCTCAGGCAGCCCCTGCACATCCCTGCACCTCAGCTGGGGCTGCTCTGCCCAGGCTCACCCAAGCTGAGCTACTTGTCAGTCTGCAAACACACAAACGTGTTCGTAATTAACAGAGTCATTAGTTTACTGTACATAAATCAGGAAGAGGGAAAGATACTGTTAAATGAAGACAGCTATCAAAGGAATTACTTTGCTTCCAATTAGGCTCATAAGGAAAAAGCCTTTTCAGTGACCGGTTTCCGCTGGATCTAACTAGATGCTCTCATTTGTTTTGCAGGGGTCCAAAGATTAGCCCTTCATTAGGGCAAAGTTAAGTGAAATTACTAATTTAAAACTCATTCCACTACTCCATAGATTTTTGTCTTGCTTTTAACTGAGAGGATTTGCTGGTAGGTCGTTTATCTTCTCTGACAGATGCTGCTGTTTAGCTCTGATCACTATTTAAAGTGCTTACACACTCTAAACCAAAAGATTTCAAAGAAATTTTATGTCATGGAAACAAGAAAAAATGGCAGTTTGATAATGGTGTGGATTTTTCTAAGACATTATCCTGCCACAGTAATTAGCCAGCTCTATTCTGCTTGTTACAAACTCTCCTTCAGTTTCTTTTTCTCCCTGTCTGTTTTATATTTCAGACATAACACTTATAACTAAGCAATCACTCAGATCAAACAGGCATAGTCAGTATCTGACAAAGTTGATAGATTGCCAAAAACCTCTTAGGAAGCACTCTGAAAATTCACATAGGTAGACTGGACACACAACAGTCTTTCCTAAAAGGAGTGCAAGTGAAAAACAGTAACTCTTACAATTCATGGTCCTTAATATAACCTTTTCTCACCTGACACAGCTTTTTTTTGTTGCAAATCACGTTTTGGAAGGCTTTGATGAGGAAGAAAGCAACTACTTCTACAATCATATATGAAGGAAGAGAAAAGCTACCCTGTCCTAAAATTAAAGTCTACTGGAAGAACTGCTTCCACCCTCTCAGACTTGTCCCATGTCGTCACAGTTCCTGACCCACTTCCTGGCTCAAATGGCCAAAGGCTGGGTGTTTGGGGCAGCCATCCCCTGTTAGCTCTGCAGAGGCAGCAGCCACACTCGGGCGGGTAAAAAGAGAACCATCTTTCTCCAGGATGTAAAGTTCTTGGGTGTCACTGCAGGTAACCCTGCTGTTACTGAGACACCGACGGACACAGCCAGTGCTCTTCACTCGCTCTCATCACACATCTCATCTTCTCTGAACTTTGATACTGAGAGGATCTCCCTTACCCAAAGAAAGCCGAGCAGGAACACGCTGATGTTGTTTTGCAGCCCAGTGCTATTTGATTAAATCCCCATTTGCTGTGTTCCTTTGCCACTCCTTTTCTCAAGGCTGTATCTCTCACACAGCTGTTCCACATTGAGGACGGGAATTCATTTGGAGACTCAGGAAAGCAATAGCTTGGCAATTCCAGCACTGTAAAGGCAAAGCTGAAATGCCTTTATGCAGCACCTGCTGAGGGGACCTTTTACTGCTTTCATAATATGGAACAGGAGTTTGGCCCCAAGGGGAGGATCTCACTATACACACGCAAAACCCCAGGTTCTGCCTCATTATAGTTATTGGCCTCCCAATTAACTTGCTTCCTGTGAGAGCTGGGAGGAAGGCATTTTGCTCACTGAGATTTCAGGCTCTACAGTTTGTCAAGTTTTTTGCTTTAAGGACTGTGTATGTCCCTAACTGGTCTTTGTCACTAGAAATTCAAAATATTTTCCCAGGCCGGTTGCTCCACACAGGACCACATGCTTTTTCCAGAGAGGTGAACTGAGGCTTGGGACAGAACATGCAGTGTCCATAACCCAGCCCAGTCCTCAGGACTCAAGGCTCAGTGTGCAATCTGCCTCCACACAGCTTCCCTGATTGCCCACGTATCACATAAGTATTTGTACATGTCTTTAATAAGCAGTGTCAGAAATACTCATTCCTGGAAAGGTTCTCTGTTTCAGAACATATCTGGAATGCCCAGTCCTCTGTGAGTTTAATCTAGGTCATTTAAATGTCTTTCTTGGTACATCACTCAGAATCATCCATTGGCACTACCATCTGCAACAATGAGATATTACATTTGTAATTAAATTACCAAACATAAAAATGCTTGAAATAAAACTTCTCCTCTAAATAAGCTGTGTAATGCTTGCAGGCTACTTAGTATAAGCTGTAGCACATACCTACAAAGTGTTAAACTGTGCTATTGTAGTAAAACTGTCAGCCTTGATTATTTAAAAGGTGTCTACCTGCAGGCTTTGCTTTCATTCCCTGTTGTTGTTAGCACATCCCACATGTCTGACCAGACCGGCCAATGCTCTGTTCATGTTACACTTGGCCCCTGCTCCTGATTTATCAGCCACAGAGACAAAAGCTTGGCCTACCCTTTCTGAACATGAAAGATTTATTCTCGCTGGCATCTCTCTGCCGTCAAACTAAACCGCTGTATGTGCTCCCCATCACACCCAGCCATGCCATGAACACAGGGCAGTGCTGCAGCCAAGGCACCGCTCCTGACGAAAGATGGGCATCGTGCAAGTGCTGCAGTTGATTTTAACGTATGATAGAGCTGACATTAGTTTCCAAGCTCACTTGTTCCTTCCTGCCCATCACTTTTGTTCAGCTTTTTCAGCTCTGTATGCAGCCCCCACCTCATTCTCCACATCTGCAACTCCCATTTGAACTCCAGTCTAGCCCACATTCATTCCATGCGTCACTGAAAACAGGAATACTATCTAGTCAATATCTACACCAGAGTTAAACAATTTATACAGCCTTCACACCACGGCAGAAAGAATGTGTATGCAATCTTCGTGTTTCTATTAAACATTAACATGCATGAAGCAATATGGGCTTATTGTCCCTGATGGATATGGGTGAGTTAAATACTTCTAAAATGTTCAAGAATTTCTCCTTTCACAACCACTACAATAACTTGAAAATTTAAAGAGAGCTTTGCCTCATTCAGTAGCTTTTAGCAAGAGTTTTTTTTTAAAGCAAAACATGCTTTAAAACAAACCCAGTCTAGATTATCTTTGATATGAATCTATAGATGAGATTTATATGGCTTATCCATATTAATTAGATTAGCCAAAAATTTTAATACCATTTTGCATGCCTTGGAGAGGCAGAAAGATAAAGATTTAATTTTCTCTGAATGGGCCATTACTAGCTGTGAAATTGCTACAGCAAAGCTCCTTGTGGTCTAGTTGTATTTGTTCTGCATAATGAACAGAATGCCAGTGGTTTCCATCTCCATACAGCTCCCACTCAGGGCACTCCACAGACACAGCTGACTACCTTTGCTAGTTAAAAATGGAGTTACCAGAGGCAAAGAAGATTTAGTGGTCAAAACCCAAGTCTGCGGCGGAGTCAAGAATAGAATTTCAAGCTTCTAAACTATTCCCAAAGGCCTGTTTTAACCACTCCACAGCACAGAGCTGGCAGGGAGCAACCACAGCCCCAGTGCTGCGCCAAGGGGAGCAGCCTCTGCAGTGCTGTGGGACATGGGAACATGCACAGAGCCTTCCCAGCCCCCAGAGCTCCATGGAGCCTTTCCTGCATGTCATGGGAGAACAAATGCCTGAGACATTATCTGCCCGTTCCAAGAGTTCAGAGAATGCGTATGACATCATGGGCATGACTGCCACACTAATCACATTATATGCTGTTTAACTTAACACTGCTAAGCTTTGTCTGATAACATTGTAAATACCATTTTATTGTAAATTAGATTATACAAACCTCCTCAGAGTTTAGGTCAGTTCTTGTGTGAGGTCCTTGCTCCCTCTCCTCTCTACTACCCCAAACTGAATCTTTTGGGTGCCTAAGCCAGGGCATTTCTACAGAGGGAAGCACAAGAAGAAACAAAGCTTAAGCCATTATCTTTTCTAAGTCAGCACTGCAGATTGCAGTGAATGGAAAGAAGACTCCATGGATCTGTTCTTTTTCTCTCTCTTCCCTTGGAATAAAATCAATAGGTTTTGTTTTTCCCTTGAATCTGGCTGGATTTCATTACAATCTGCCTGTGAGGTAGCATATACTTGAGAGATCTATCGTTTCTTTCTGTCAGACCTAAACTGTTATCCCAGTTGGTTGCCACAGTGTTCTTCTCCTGGCCTTAAGGTTTCTGATTTGTTTACAAAGAAAACTGAAGAAGTATTAATTTTATTTTCATTTTTGCATTTGATTCTGTTTTTTCTAATGAAAGAAACAGACTCCAACTACACTAAACTATAACCACGACATCAGCAAGATCTTCAAAGCCATTAACACACTGAGGCTTCCCAGTTTCTGAGGATATTTTAATTTTCATGTTTTGACACTCTTAATGCTGGGGGAGGTATCTGAGAAGTTCCTCCTCTTTTAGGAAATCTCAGCAACAGGATTTCCCAACACATTTAGACAAGTGCATGAGAAGATGCTCCTCGTCTTTCTTCCCTAATTTTATCAAGGCCATAAATATCCCATGCTCTTAAGCAAAGGTTTGAGAATCCAGACTTCTGAGGTCTCAGCTATGCTCAGGTCTGGGCTTCTGTCCTCACTACAGTCAACAATGGCTTAGTGTCAGCCTGGGTTCTGCTTGCCATCCACATGCAAAACTCTGAGGCTGGTGATGCTTCCAACAGAGCTCCAGCGCCAGAACTGCCAGCTCTCAACACCAAAAGCAGTGTTCTGATTTTTTAAGCTGGAACAGGAACCACTGAGGTAGGACACAGACCAAGCCTCTGTGCTTTCTCCACCTCTTACTCTTAGGACAGATAAATCGTATCAGAATGAACTGAGAAAGAAAACGTAAGTGAGGCTCATCCTTCCTGAGCCCAAGAACCACAAGGTGAAGTTGTCTTCCACTAAGCGGATCTCTGGACAAACGAGACCACAGCCACTCACGCTGTGCTTGTTGCTCAGGGCCCTGCACATCCTCAGGGGAACTTCCTTGCAAGACATGAAATTAAGGAATGCTAGCAAGCCCACGGAGGGAAGTAAACACAATCCAGGTGACCGCTCAGACCAAAGCACAGCTGACACAAGTGCCAGTAAGGCACCAGTTAACTGCACTGAAGACAGACTCTCATGTCCTTGAGCAAACCACCTGGCTCCTGCATTCCTGCGTGTTCCCATCTGGAGAAAGGCAACAGCAACGCTGCACAAACACAGCGAAGGATGCTGTAAAATCAACATTTGGAGATCTCACATGAAACCCAATCTACCAGAACTGTGATTACTATATACTGCATTTGGGAAAGGCTGATGCTATAGAAACTGCAGTCTGTTAGCTCACGATTTCTCAGGACAGATTTTAGTGAAACTCATGGTACAAAACTCAAGTAGGTCTGCTGAAAAAAACCACACTTCCTCCTGAAGGAGGGCAATGCCCATTTCAGTGGGTGGCAATCAGATGCAAGCAAGACAGTGCTCTCTTGGCTGTGTCCTCCCTACCCTTTGGCCACTTGCAGAACTCACCAAAAGTACACCTTTACAGTGTTTTTCATAGCCCATTCGTTCCTCTCTCCAGAGAGACAGAGTGATGAAGCAGAATGATTTGTGGGGCTGTTGGTTGCTTGATCATGGAATTATCTTACAGTTATAGTTTATCTGATCAAGTTTGCAAAGTACATGGCTGCTTTTTTGAAAACAGGGACAAATGTTGCATTTTAATTAACTGATTCATTAGAGAAAAGAATAAACCTAGTAAGGTATGGAGAGTTTCTGTGCAGAAAAGAAAAATTACCGAGTAATTAGAAAATCAGGTCATTTCCATTTTTAAATGTTTTTCTGTGTTTCTTTATAATTTTCTTTATACAAGTTAATCCAGTACTATATAAATGAACTTGAGTAATGTTACTCACATGAACCATTAGCACTTAAACTGAAAAGCTTCAGTCATCCAAAATGCCAAAACTGAAGTCTGTTAGCATAAGTAGGAAAAGGGGGGTCATAAGTAGGAAAAGAGGGAGGGCTTATTTACTTTATTTTCCCCTTTTCTCTCCCTCTGCTCTTTATTTTAGGATGTCCCATCTAATCATCTACTTTTAGAACAACTCTGAGCTTAGACTTCCGAACTCCACATCACACACCAGTGTATTTCAGTTTATTTCTCCAGTGAGAGAATCAGTGTCATCCCTAAAGACAGACACAGAGATACTGGGCCAGAAGTCCCAGAGCAGCTTGACCACAGAAAATTACAGACTGTGTTCCAGTGTGGAAATCTGAGCCTCAGCCTGAACAGTTCACAGTGCCAAGGAGTGAGGCATTTAAAAAGCCGTCCCAGGTGATGAGGTGACAGCAAGAAAGCTCAGCAAATCTTTGTATCTGTGTTCAATACAGACCCACGGCCCTTTTGCAAGGAGAATGAATTTAAGGCAGCAGCACACAGATGAAAACATGACATGAGGATTAACTGATAATCCTTCAGGTATCACATGGGAAAATGCCAGACTATTAACTGTGGTAGGAAATCCAGCTCTTAAATAAGCCTTACTGCAAGAATGAAAGAGAGAATAAGTGACATAACTGGTGAACATAACCAAGAGAAATGGATGTTCAGCATCAGTGATGCTGGAAGCTCCCCACAGACCCAGAATAGGGTCTGGGATGGGACTATTGCTGTTTCACATTCCATAAATGATCAGGGAGGTGGTGGATTCACCATCTCTGGAGGGTTTTAAGGTGAGACTGGATGTGGCATCAGTGCCATGGTCTGGGAACCACGGCAGGGTTGGATCAAGGGTTGGACCTGATGATCTCAGAAGTCTTTTCCAACCCGGCTGATTCTGTGATTCTATGAAATGCTGCAGGTAGGTGGCTGATGATACAAAGCCATTCCCAAAAATGAAACCTAAAATTTATTCAGTGAGTGGATGTTAAAACAGCAAATTTAACTCAATTAACTCATGCATAAAAAAGAATGGATGAGGAAAAAGCCATTCTCACCATGCTTCAAATCAGTTATGAACGAAATCCTGGAGAAGTGGATCACTCTCCAAAATGAACAGCATGGTTTCAGCACCTGGGGAAAACTGTCCTGTTGGGAATTTCTAGAAGAATGAGGAAAAATCAGAAAATGGCATTATTTCTCTGAATAAATCCACACTATGCCCATCTCTCCAATACTGAGCACAGTTCCAGTAATTGTGGAAATATAAATAGCAAGGGCTATGGTGTACCAGAGCTGCACAAGAGGTGTTAGAAAGCCTTAGCACAAGGAAAACTTAAACAAACCAGAGCTGCTCGACCTGGAAAACAAGGATAATAACAATTAAGTTCTAGACAAGCTGTTACAGCATGGAAAATGTAAACAGCAATGATTATTTAAAAGTAGTCTTCACAGAAATAATAAGGCACCAACTCAAACCGGCAGGCAGCAAGCAAGTTCAAAAGCAAACAGAAGGAAGTTAATTTTCACACAATGCCTAATGATGTTGTGGAACTCATTGCCACGGGATGTTATGGCAGCCAAAAGGACAAGTGGGTTTTACAAAAACGATTAGACAATTTTATGGAAAAAGGTCCATCAAGGAATATCAAAAACAATGATACAGCTGCAGCCTCCAGCTCAGGAAGGTCTCTATAACAAAAACCAGTGGAAGCTGGGAGGGTTTACAAAAGGAAGTATCACTCCATACTCGTCCTGTTTTCCATACACAAGTTATTAGCCATTATCAAGAGGCAGGATATGGGGCTAGACAGACCTCTGCTTTTTGTGTTTGACCAGTAGTAACTGAGGCAGATATAAACAGATACCACCCATGGTCATAGAGAATTCCATAAAAATCTGCTACAGTATAAATGTGCACACTTAGAAGAGTAATATCATAAATGCCAGCATGTTTTATTTGGGAAGGACTAGAACTGGTTCTTGTATTTAATTTGGTATATTCTGAATTTGTGTTTTCCAAAGAAAGTTATGATGTTATCCTTCTTTTTATTCGCCAGTTACAGGAAAAGAGACAAATCCAGTGGAAAGAACTAGCCCCAAATTTCAGCTGTTAGTCAACAATAAGTTACACCCAGGTGACTGAGAGTTTAGCATGAGAAACTGGAGAGCTACTGGAGACACTGCCCATCAAGTTTGTTGAATGTGACCACACCACAGAGGGGCTTCAAAACACAGACTAAAACTTCCAGCCCTGCTCTAGGTCTAGGCAGAATTTGAAGTCATGGTAAGCCTTCAACAATAGAGACAAACAGTCTTTAAGACCTTGTTCTTTATGCACTCCAGCATCCTGAGCATGCTTTACAAGTTGCATGAACACCTTATCTTCTCTTTCCCCCTTACGGAAAACAGAGAGGGAAGTGACTCACTGAGGACTCAGCACCCACAGCAGCTCTGAGCCTACGAGTCGGATGACAAGCCTGCTATAACAGATTATACACCACCCTTCTCTTAATTGTTTCTCAAACCACGGCCAAAAAAACCCCAACCATTAAAAAGGATGACAACGAAGGCATTTTACCAGAATACCCTTACTTTAACCTCTATCGTGCCCCCTGGTTCAACATCTGAGAAGGAAATGCTGCTGTCTTGGCATAAAATTGCATCATAAACTATAACACAAAGGCACACGCAAGATACAAACACTGCAGAGAGAAAAACTGCCTCGATCATGGCAAGCTGCACTGGTGTGTGGAACTGAGGAGTAGAATTACACAGGTACATGTTCTCTGGTATACTTGGCCAAATGCCAAAAGCCCAAATGACTCAGTAGCCCTGTAATTCTAACCCAAATCCCAAGGAAAAAGGTTAGAAGTTGGAGATGAGATGACTGCATTACTCACCAATTTACCCAGTAAAGAAGCCTTTCCCATTGCTCATTCAGCACCCAGCACTCAGAGAGGTATTAGCGGGAATAATTTGCATCAGGATTCCATCCTGTGTTTAGCCATGCCAAGGATAGGTGCAATTTTTCAGGAAGAATAAGTACCTGCAATTTTCAAATGGGACAGAACCACTGCAAAACAACCTATGTGAGGGTCAACAAGGCTCTGCTGTTCACTCACTGTGCTTGTCAGTGAATTGATCTTGTAAGGTCAGCTCTCAGCTACAGCAACTCTCTCCAAATGGGAGGTCTCATGAGTCAGAGCTGAGCCAGAACGGTTCTCTTCCTACTTGCTAATCCATACTTGGATTACTAAAACCAGCAGGTATATGTTTGACACCAAACTAACAATAACTGGAAAAGGTGGGTACCTCCTTGTTTGAAAATCACACCATTTATTCAGGCACCTGTACCCAAGACCCAGGTAGGCAAGTCTGGAGCTTTATCCTTAGACCCTTACCTTCCTTCTGCCACCAATTCTAAACTGTCCACAAAAACATACTTGTATACATGGACCGAAATTCTGTTGCCTTCCATCAGAAATCCTTCCGCGAGGCAGAGCAGTGAGGTTGCTCAGGTTTGTTATGCACTTGTTAACGCAGTATCCAGCACAAACAGCGTCTAGGGCCTGGAAGTGGTACTACAAATGATAATAGTACTAGCTTAAGTAAAACCAACCAAAGACAAAAACCAATAAACCATCCTCTGCTCCCCTTAAGACAATTTTTTTTATTCCTCCCCTCACAAAGGAGGTTGCCCTATTTATCTGCCAGGAGAGCTCAGACATTCCTTGCATGTGCAGCACAGATGGTCACCACACCACAAAAGGCAGAAGGGCTCATGGTGCACGTGTCTGCTTTCTGGATTACTGAAACCTGGTCAAAGCTGCTGCTCCAGCAGGGCTGCTATGCATCCAAAATCCCAAACAAATACAGAAAGCCATCAATATCCTTTGAACAACATCTCTTAGTGGAAAAGGAGACCGTCCGGGGAAAAGGAGCTGCACAATGACCTTGGTTGTGAGTCTTAATTCCTTCGTGTACAGAGATTGTTTTGAGATCCTGAGGTGGAAAGTGCTAAGGAAGCAGAAGTATTGTTTATTAAAGCTCAAGGCTCTGTTATTTCTTTATCCTCAGATATTCCTCACATCTGATTTTTCATTCATGGCCATTGCAACTTCAGATTATTTCAGCTGTCTTGATCTTTTCTTTACCAAATGGAATAGCTCCAGGCAGAGGATATGCAGTATCTAGATTTGCTCATTGCATTTATTTATCTTACTCTTTTCTAATTAATTTACTGATTTGACCCCAGTCCTGTTCTTCCTTTGATTTTATAGTCAGATATCAAATGTGGTTCTCCATGGATAGCAATTATTCTGCAAATAAACGCCCTTAATATTTTTACTACCTCACTAAATAGTGTGAGGGAAGGGATCTGCAAGGTCCATTTTAGCAAACTGGGTATAAAAATCATCGCTAATTCTTCTGAAAACCGAAAGGCAGAGCAGTTTGATAGTAACCATTTCAGTTCCCAAGGTGAACAATGGAAGCTGTAATCAAAGAATTGTAATCAAAGACCTGGGAGAACTGCATGAACTGAAACAAAGCAGAGCAGAAAGTTAATTTTGTAACACTGTGTTCTGTGTTACAAACTGTACACAAGTTTCTGGGCTGCTTTAAGAAATCACTGGGTGCAGAACTGTGTTCTATGTCATACATGAAAAAAATTGCTAAACACGTTTCTGCTTTTTCAGGAGTCTCTCTCAGTATCTAAAATACATCCCTTTTCTTCTTCAAAAATAGAGGGTAGAAATCTGTGTTCTCCTCAGCTTAGCAAACACGTAAATAAACCAGGAAATTAAAGACCAAAAAAAAAGAGAGAGAAAGCTACCTTTCCACATCCTGTTGTGCCTAAATAGAACATGTTGTACCAGCCTGTACGATTTCTCAATAAAACGTATCGCGGACACTTCAAAAGCCGCCCATAATTGGGAGAGTTAAGTGAGGAATGTCAGCTCGGACGGGGGATTGTGCTGCTTTTGTTATCCATTAGTTAAGCACGCAGGTTTGTGGGTTTTGACTTTATCTTGGATTTCACTGTAGTGTAATTGAACTCTGTTACCTTTTTTCAGTATCCTAAGTGTTCCACTAAGTGCTTGTGTGGATTTGGGTTTAAGGATATTATAACAGATCCAGAGGCTATTGAAGTCACTGGCAGAAGCCTCTGCACGGTTTGGTTAGTCCTTCCATGTGGAAACTGATTTTTCCTCTCTCTTCCTAGTGCCCCTGGGATCAGCCCTCAAACGTGTTCAGAGACAGGGATTCAGAAACATGAATTTGCTATGAATCTAGAAGCAAACCTCTTGCTTACATCAGCAAACCCAGACTTTACAGAAAGGCGTATTTGACTGTAATGTGATCATGCACACTACATGAATTTTATGCATTAAATTCACAGGATTCACAGGATTATGTCCTTAACAGTAATTCTGGATTTGGGGTATCCCATCAGCTGTGTCTGCCCCATCCCCATCTTGTATCACTGTCAATTTCACCAAGGCACAATTCATTTCCCACAGTTATCTCATCACACCTAAGTTTTCATATGGATACTACGGCAATAAAATCATAATCTTTGCAGTGGGATGCTTGAACTCCTCAGACAGTGGTATCTCCATGTAACCACACACGATAAACAGTCAACAAACACACTTCTGTAGATTTTGCTACCTCTGGAACAGCCTGTATTTCTCTAAAAAACATGGGTTTAGGCTTCACGTGTTGAGTTCTGCATCAAACACACCCCTTTTACAGCCACAGCTCTGACAGGAAAAGACCACCCCAAAGCCCCATTTAAAATCTAGATCCCTCACCCACGGCAGACACATGAGCGGGTGTTCCAGACAATTTCCTTCGTGTCTTCACAAGAGAGCACTGCCCAGGCCTGCAGGGAGAGGAGCTGCCAGCCAGGATCATTTTAACCCTCCCCCGGGGTGATGTGGGGAGCAGCACCTTGCTGTGGGATGAGACCTGCTGAGGGGAGAGATCCTCCGGAGGGGTACCCACCATGGCAGGAACCTACTGAGGGGGCTATTCGCTGGAAGGGAGAGAATTTATGAGGGGAGAGACCTGCTGAGGGAATACCCACCAGGGGATAGACTTGCTGAGGAGAGACCTGAGCGAAGAGACGTGCTGAGAGAGGAGAGTCACACTGAGGGGAGACCTGCTAAAGCGGGAGACCCGCTGAGGGCAGAGACCCTCTGCACAGGTATCCACGTGGGAGGAGATCCCATCGAGATGAGCCCCACGGCGGGGATACACCTTGGGGCAGAGCTCCTCAGGGGGACACGACCTCGGCACGCCGACGGCCCCCGGAGGAGCCGCCGCGGCGGAGCGGGCTGGCGGCTCGGGGGCAATTTCGGGGGTTTGCTGCTTGTTTGCGGGGCCTGTGTCCCCCGGCGGGGCACGGAGAGGGGCGCGGGCGACATTCCCAGCCCGGGGACCCCCAGCGCGGTCCCAGAGCCCGGGGCCGCCTCAGGTTCCCCCGCGGGGCCGCCCCGCGCCCAGGGCGGTGCGAGCGGCAGCGCCGCCTGCCGGGCAGGGCGGGGGCGGCCGGGCCCGGGCCCTCCCTGAGCCTTCCCTGCCCGCCCTGCCCGGCCGTGCCCGGACCCTCCCTGAGCCCTCCATGCCCGGCCGTGCCCGGGCCCTCCCTGAGCCCTCCCTGACCCTCCCCGAGCCCTCCCTGCCCGGCCCGGCCGTGCCCGGGCCCTCCCTGAGCCTTCCCTGAGCCTTCCCTGAGCCTTCCCTGCCCGCCCTGCCCGGCCGTGCCCGGGCCTTCCCTGAGCCCTCCCTGAGCCCGCCCTGCCCGGCCGTGCCCGCCCTGCCCGGGCCGCCCCGCTGCCCCCGCCCCGCCCCGCCCGGCTCCGGCTGGCTGCAGCGCGGCCGCAGCTGCCGCCACACGTTCGGTGTCGGCGGGCCGGGAGGGCGCGGAAACACCTGTTTCCATCATGGGGAAGGTGGGGAGGGAGGTGGGGAGGGAGGGCGAGCGGCGCTGCCCGGCCCGGCCCCGCCGCGGGCTCCCTGCCCCGCCGCCGGCTGCAGCCCGGCCGCGCAGCCCGCGGGAGCGCCTTGCGGAGACACCGCGTTCCGTTTGTACACGTTCGGCTGAAAAACGCGTCTCGACCCCCTCTCCCCACGTGGTGTTTTTTTCCCCCGTGTCCGTTCGGGGGGCGGTTGTTGGGCGGGGGCGCGGCCGGGGCTGCGGGGCGTGCGGGGCAGCCACTGCGGGAGCGGGTTTGTGCGGGGGCTCCATGATTTCATCGTCGGCCGGCGGGGACCTGCCAAGAGCTGTTATGCCTCACTGCGATGTGTAGCTTTTTCCTGCCATTTTTTTTTTTCATAATAAAAGAAGGGAGTGAAGCGGGTCTTCCCCCCCCCCTCCTTTTTTTTTTTTTTTTTTTTTTTGGAAGAGGAAAAAAAATAGCCAAATGGATCAGAGGAGAAGGGGTGGGGGGGGGGAGAAAAGCAATAGCCAAAGGGGATGCCAGTGAGGTGTGGCTTGCATTTAAATATCCAATATGTCAATGTAAGGGGAGTGTGTACGTATATAAAGTGCAGCTCGCATCCGACGGCGGGACAGCGGATCGAGCGATGGGAGGCGCGGGCGGCGCGGGGCCGGGCCGGGGCCGCGGCGGGGCCGGGCGGCCGCAGAGCGCGCTGTGAGCGGCCGCTGTGCCCGCGCCCCCGGGGCCGCTGCGCTCCGCGCCCATGGCCGAGGTGGGCGGCTTCCTGGGCGCGCTGGACCCCGACCTGCACGGCTTCCCCCCCGCGCTGGGCGCCGGGCTGCCCCTCGCCGACTCGCCCGGCTTCCTCAACGAGCGCCTGGGGCAGATCGAGGGGCGGCTGCAGCGGGGCTCCCCCACCGACTTCGCTCACCTCAAGGGCATCCTGCGGCGGCGGCAGCTCTACTGCCGCACCGGCTTCCACCTGGAGATCTTCCCCAACGGCACGGTGCAGGGCACCCGGCAGGACCACAGCCGCTTCGGTAAGGGGCCGGGGGGTGCCCGGCCGGGCCGGGAGCAGGTGCCCCGCGCGCACACCTAATTACCCCGCTAATATAAATCATCCCGGGACGGATATAATTGGCCTCTTCTAAACAAATGCTCTCACTCCCCAGCAATGCGGGAGTTTTTATTTCCAATTTCCTACTCTCCCGGCGCTCAGCCTTTCTGCAGGTGCACTGAAACGTGCCTTAGAAGGGGAGAAAAAAAGAAAAAGTATTTAAAAAAAAAAAGGAATAAAAAAAAAAAAAGCACTTAAAAAGGATGGTGACCAGGTCTAGCTGCACCTCTGAAGTTAGCAGTGAGGGAGGCAAAAGAAAGAATGCCTCGTTGGAATTTCATGGAAATTCCTGCGTTGAAAAAAGAAATTCCTCACTTTTTTGGTTGTTTCTTTTTTTCCCCTCCTCCTTCTTTTTGGCCTCCGCGGATATTTGTGAGCTGCTTTCTTTTACTTGCATGAATTCCATTAGAAGAGCGTCTCCCCAAAGCGGGCAGGGATCAGATGGCTGGATGGGTGTCAGGACCTGGGTTTGGGAAGGTTGTTGGAAAGGAAAGGGGGAAGCTGAAGGGGGAGAAACACTTAGGGGACCTCAGAAAGAAAGGAGAAGATGGAACAATAGGCAGAGCACCGTGGATTTACCTTGTCGCCCGGGATACAGCTGGAAGACTGCAGCGCCTGTATCAGTGGCACACAAGATCAGGGATCTCTAATGAGACTGTATGTAATCTTCAAAAAATGCATCCCAAGCCACAGGCGAAGGAGTACAGTCAGTTTGAGCACAGCTAAGAGAAATTCCCGCTACTCCAACATCTAGTGCAGGTGTCTGTGTAAGCTATCAACAAGTCCCATGCCAGTGATCTCAGCTATGTTGTCAACAGGTTGCAAGACGTGCTCACAAGACTTTTTATAGTTTTCAAGTGATTTAACTCCTCGGTGAAAGGAATTTTTATTTTTTTTTGCCTTTAGTTTTTTGCAACCAGTCCTTTCCGATACTCCGGGAACTGCTGCCGCTGCTATTGTTGGAGGTGTAAGGCAGGTTTTTGGAACAATTGGGAAAGCTTATCTCCGCACCACACTTTCCATAAACACCAGGTGTGTGCATAGCATGTCCCTGCCTAAATCAACAAGAAAGTCATAACCCGCAGGTCAGAGTCAGGTACTGATTTGCTCGTGGGGTGAACGTTCTTTAATTACCTCCCAAAAACACCCAGCTTTTAACCTTTCGTGCTGGGCTCCTGCCTTAAAAGAACCGGGAGCAAACCCATTGTGTTTGGTTGGGTTTAGTTCAACCTGCCACGTAGTGTTTCCATTCTGCTATCGGTTCCTTTTACTAATCTTTGTGCAACTAAACAGCCGGTTTCAAACAGCACCGTTTGGTCTGGGTCTGGTTTTTTATGCAGATTGAGTAAAACAAGTGTATTTCCAAACTTGGAAAAAAACCATGTTAAGCAGGCTAAAACTTTTCATGAATTTTGTACACTGAAGCTTAAGTCACACAGTGCGTTCAATAAATCGAAACATTGGCATTCCCTAAGTGTTTTAGCAGTCAGCATCCAGCTCTGTAAACTAGACCAGACTTCAGATATTATAGTTTTCTGCTTCAGGTTTTTCCCAGAGGCAGTGTAAAATAAATAGTTATTTGTTGTAATTGCAAGACAAAGCCCCAAAGGATTAGACTGGAATCCTTGCATTCAGATAAAGTTGGACTAAGCCTCACTTCAGCAGAGACTCAAAGCAATAATGTATTGGCACACAGTATTCACCATCTGCGTTCAGTAGCCATGAATATTTAAATTCCAATGTTACTGGTATGGTTCATATTAGGATGTCATGTATCAATGCATTCCTAAATTTTGCATGCAGCATTCAGAAAGCAGTTACTTATAACAGAACTGGGCAGCCTGAGCAAGTCTGGGGACTCCAAAACTGTGCTGGGGGGACGCAGAGCTAGACAAGGGGCTCAGGGGAGCAGTTTAAAGCTGTCTTAAATCTTGGGGCATCTGGGGAAATACTTAGAAATCCTGTATAATGGTTCTGGGGATCAAGCCCCGTGGCTGGAAGGTGCTCCCTGGTATCGGGAGTAGATAATTAACGTGCTCCACGGGTGGCTGAGACACCACGGCTGAGGCGCGTGTCCAGCTGCAGGTGGGATGGAGGGTAGAACCCGACTTGGCATCCCCGTCTCTTAACTTGGAAGGGATTCAGGAACAGACAAGCAGTATCTGCACCCTCCCATGCACAGCCATCCCAAAAGCTACCAGATGTCCAAGACATCCACATCTTCCAGGGTGAAAAATAAAGAGCCAAAGCCCCAGTGATGCCGAGCAGAGTCCCAAGGTCCACAGTGACGGTTTTGCACCACAGCATTCAGGGATGTGACTGTAGGACCCGGGGGGGGGTGGCATCATGCACCCACGCTGCCTGGGCAATCACGAGAACTATTCCCTCTCATCTGTCAAGGACTGGAGCCATCCTAAATCACACCTGTCTTCTGGAATGCCATATTTTATACTTGTAAAAACACAGATTCAGGCAAGAACAATGGAGCACAGCATATTTTTCCTGGAGGAAGCTTAAAGCAAAATGTGGTGAAGCCCTCTGAGATTTTTGAAAGCTCATTCTCACACTAGGGAAGTGCCCAAATCTGCTCTCTGAACTGGCAGCTCTGGCAAAGGCATCCCAGAAAGAATAAAGTGTTTTCAAAAATGTATCTGTTCTCACTGCATCCGCTCAGAACTTTCCTATACAAAGAAATAAAGGACAGTCAAAATCTGGAGGGGGTCTGGACTGACATCAGCACTCCTGTGATAACCCTTCTCGGAATGAAACCAAGAGAAATGCACCAGGGAAATCCTTGCCAGAAGGAACTGCTCTTTTTCTGCCTTACGTCTCCTTTACAGCAGCATTCAAGTCAACCCAAAAGTGCTACTCTTACTGGAAAGGACGAGAGAAAGAGGCCTTGAGTTTGCACTGCAGGTGAATAAAGGCAGCAAACGAAGCTCTTCCTGGGTACAAACCTGCTCATGGATCTATTACAGACTCCAAGAGAAGCTGCTGAAACTTCCAGAGAAAGTTTTGCTGCGATTTTGACATTCAGACCGTAGTGCACCTGTTGCTGAACAGTTGTTGAGGTTTTTAGCTGAAGCTTTAGGTTTGTAGTCATTAATACAACATCTGTTTCTGTACCTCAGCTCCCAAATATAGTCGTGTAAGAAGAGACAGGTGCAGGGAGCTGAACTGTTCTTTGAGGGATGGGTTAGTGCGAGGGAAGAGTGTGGGGGTCCAGCCATGGCAAAGCTTGGGAGGTTATTCAGTGCTTTGGTGGTAAATTAATCCAGTTGGAGTCTTAATCAAATCCCTCCAAGTCTTATCTGAAAGGGCTCAAGGAACAAACAGAATGAATCAAGGTGAGAAAAAAAGAGGCAAGTTCTGGGGGAAAGAAAAAAGAAAAGAAAGGAGGGGGGGAAGCATGTTCTACCACAAAAACACACCGCTACAATTGGAAAGAGAATTCTTGAGCTGGCCCCAGCGGCCACTCCCTGTGCTGCTAAAGATCAGATGTACGAAGCTGCAATTTTGTCTAGAATTGGAGTGAGTTAAGGACAGGATGGATATCCGCCCACATTTTTTCAGCCTTCACTCTGTCTCCTGACTTTTGTAGGTTTAAGTTACGTTCTTAAGGCTGTTTCAACATAGTCGTCTTCCGTGCATGTCTCCCAGTGCCACTCAAAGATCAGAAAAGGGGAGTATTACAAGGGATGTTGTCAGAAGAGATTGTCACGGGCACACCTACAGGAAATTTCGTTTGCAAAACCAGTGAGTGTCTATCCAACCAGCACCAGAGGAGGGGGGTCTCACCTTCCCGCTCAGAGAGGGAAGATGCTGATGCAGCTCCTGGCTTTGTCCTTGCCAGGTCTTTGGAGACCTGGCTTCATCTGCCTCATACGGAACGTGCTTGTGGGCATATTCAAGAAAAGCTCTTGGTTCCCCTGCCTCAGTCCTCCCTCAGCAGCATTTTCCTGCTTCCCAGGGGTGACAGAAGACAAAAAACCCCCAGAAACTGGTACTGAGACCTGTGACTATACCTATGGGAATGTCCATCTAGTCTTTTCCAGGTATCTGATATTTTTCACTTCACTTGTCTCCAGCCTGGGAAAGACTCCACTGTTCTTAGATATCTCTGTACTCCTGTACTATTTTTTACACTCTTCCTGGTTGTTGTCCATCTTCCTTCACCCCCTCCTTTCCCAGCACTGTCTGTGGTCGTTTCTGTCCTGTGGATGGGAAAAGAGCACTCAGCAGTGTCAGAGCACTCCCTCACGTGTCAGAACCAGTGGGGAGTGGAGGCAGGAGACCACCCCTCATCCTGCCCCTCTTCCCTCCATGTTTGGGATTCTTTTCAGCTAAGAAACTACAGTAACTACCGAGGACCAAGCAGAGCAGAGCCAGGGTCCAGTTTGCCTTCCTGGCTTGGGAAGGTGCCTTCGCTGCCTGCTCCTGGTGCCTCTGAAGGCAGGATATGCTCCCAGAGTGGGCCGTGTAGCTGGGCATATTTCAGCCTGTAAAATGTCTGCACTGGTCCATAAAGCGTGTTTTGTGTTATTTGCTTCCCTGTTTGTCTCCAGGACTTGCTGTTCTCAAGTCCATATTTCATCTCCCTCAGCACCCGCTCGGGACAGGGAGAGCTGGATTCAATGCACAAGCCCCAGAGCAGGCAGAGCGAAAGGAGGACAGGCAGGCTGGTGGAAGGTAGGCAGGCTGGTGGAAGGTAGGCAGGCTGATGGAAGGTAGGCAGGCGGGTGGAAGGTAGGCAGGCTGATGGAAGGTAGGCAGGCTGGTGGAAGGTAGGCAGGTGGGTGGAAGGTAGGCAGGCTGATTCTTGCAGCCCGTGAGTGCCCAGTCTGCGCTGCGCGAAGGGGGACAGAGGTGTCCATCGTGCCTGGCCTGTCCTATATTTAGGCAGTGATGCAGAGTCGGCTGAGAGTCAGCTCGGCCAGGCTGGCGAGCAGGAGCCGTGGCCGGGCGGAGGGGACAGCTCAGCCCTGCTGGCTCGTCACGCGGTGCTGTCGGAGCGGGGAGCCGGGCGGGGGTAACCTGATCACCGCGTCTTGGGAGCTATATCGGGGCACCTGGAGCCACGCTAAAGGTTAGAGCAGCACCTCCTGTCAGTGGAGACATCCAGTCGTTAGATGAGATGGGGAAAACCCTCTTCCTTCTCCCTGCCGGCTGAGTCAGCGCTGGACACGGGCGGAGGCTGCCCGTGACCTCTTGCTGGGGAGCGTGTGGTACCCAGAACAGCACAGTCCCTGCTGCCTTCGGGAGGCTTTCCTGGGGAGTTTGAAGGTGTGATGTTGGGTAGGAGCTGTTTGTTTTTACCGAGGATTCTCCTATTGCAAGTCCTTCCCCACGGAAACAGCCGCTGTCCCCCCTCCCGGCAGACCCTGCTAATTACTTTGCCAGAGGAAATGAAGCTGCCCCTCGTTATCACAGTGTCTGACACCGTCATCGCCGGCTGAAGCCCGAGGGTAAAAGAGTTGCTCTCTCAGGGCTGGGGATGTCTGGGACAGATGCTGCTGGACTGGGAAGAAGCTGGCAGGAGGCTGGGGCAGGCAGCAGGACGTGGAGTAGGAGACACTAGCAGTGACAGAAGGTGATGGAGGAAGGACTGGCAGTGCCGTGGCTCTGAAGGCTGCAGAGGAAGATTAATTTTTACCTGTGTGCTTTGAAGCTGGATTTTATCCCTGTGGCTTGTCTATACATTTGGGGATGTCAAGTACCCCACTGGAGTGCCAGGATGAAGATGGTCTTCACAGACATCTCTTCTAGTGCTTTTTACTTATTTTTACTAAACTCATCACCTTAGAACACGTGGGACTATCATCTCAAACCAGAAGCCAAAATCACTCTTCTTTTGGTAAAGAATAAAAAACAACATGGTAACACACTTCTGAAATTTCTAGAGGCCAGGCACAAGTTTCTACATCTGTTTTCTTGGTGATAATTAGCAAAAAAATCCAAACCCAAAACAACAAAACCTTGCAAAGCTTTTCTCATTAGCAAAGGTAATCCCTGTTGGGCAACTCAAATTCACAATGTTGGGGGAAAGCCCAGACTGGAAAGTGGAACACTGCACACAGATGGGACAATAGATTTAAGAGCAGTGTTTTTATTTATAGTGAAAATAGGGTCTGTTTTCAGGAAGCTTCGCAAAGGCTGGGGAGGGCGGGTTTATGTTTGTTGCTGGAGCCTGGTGTTGGTTTTTTCCACTGTATGATTCGGAGTTCTCTTCTGTTTTAGGTATTTTGGAGTTCATCAGCCTGGCAGTGGGGCTGGTGAGCATCCGTGGGGTGGACTCCGGACTCTACCTCGGCATGAACGAGCGCGGGGAGCTCTATGGGTCGGTAAGTTTGGTGTGTGCTGATCTCAGCCCTGGAGCACCCCCAGCACTCAGCCCGGGGGCCTCAGCCGTGTCACGAGCTGTGTCTGTCACAGGCCAACAAAGTCCTCGGGCTGCCCCACGCCCCACGCTCCCCTGATGCCACTGCTGTCACAGCATAAACGTTAAACATAGGCTGGGTGCTCGCTGGGGGTTTGGTGTCAGGAACGGAGTGGCAATGGCCGGATAAAGACATTTAGCACAGAGCCAGGAGGTGTTGGTGTGTTCTCCCAGCCCGAACAACATCAGTTGTGCGCTCTGCTTGGTCAGGGTTTGCAGATTTTGTCTTTGTGTTGTGACTCTAACCAAGAGAAGCTGAAATTTGGGCCTGAGTTATTGTAACACGCTCTGCAACTCCTTTTAGGAGTTTAGGGCTGCTGTTCATAATTTCCTAGAAGTGCCCTTTTCAGTCCGAAATTTTCCCTGTTTTGATCCAAAAACCCAAGTGTAAACTCCTTAAGTGTTATGACTTGCAGTCAAAATGCCAGGTCTTAACAGCTGAGAAGAGGTTCTTCCTACAGGTTACTCAATTCCCAATTACTTAGCTCAATTCAACATAAGAGAGTTATTTCCAGTTAGCTAGAACAATCACTTCTGTTTTGAAAAACTTAATTGCGCTCCAGAGAGCCATTCTAAGTTCCTTTTTTCGTAGCTGCTGCACTTCATTGATGCTCTCAGGTGCCCCATGGCCTTTAATTCAACCTGTCACCTGTGTGTGATTTTTTTAAAATGTCTCTTTCTAGATCCTAGCACTGCCCTGGATGAGGATACTGATTTTTAAGGATGGGTCACAGTAAAAGTAAAATGAAATAAAATAAACCAATTTTAAAGCAAAGTAGAAGGAACATATTTCCTCTCCCCAGGTCAGATCAATCTCATAGTGTAAAAATTTAAACTCATGTACATTTAAACTTTTCTGTGTACAGAGAAACCTTCAGAAAACCTCTGCTTAGCACACAGCAAATCACAAGTTTCCATCATCTTTCCTTCTCCCATTCCCACCTGAGACTGTCACAGACCCCCTCACTACTTAAGATGCAGTTGCTGATGTCTATATGAGATGTTTGTCAAAAAAGGTTGTGGAGTCCCCATCCCTGGAAGTGTCCAAGGCCAGGTTGGATGAGGCTTGGAGCAACCTGGGATAGTGGAGGGTGTCCCGGCCATGGAACAAAATGACCCTTCCAACCCAAACCATTCTCTGATAATCAAATAGCAGCATGCACCGATAACTATTCTTTTCCCGCCTCATTTCTCTAATTATGTCTACCCTAAGCAGACATTAAATGCAGAGACAGTGGTTAAATTACAAATGACAAATAAAAAAGAAAATCACCAGGATTCTGTAAAACACAAAAAATCCTGAAGCACACTTCAGAGAGCAGGGCTGGATCAGCACCTTTCCTGTCAAATCCCAAGGCTGCTCAGCAGCTCCTGGAGTCACAGTTTTCACTTGTGCCTGCTGGAAAGAAGAACATGAGATCCCCCTCTCTGCCTTCAAACCCTGCAACTCTGTTTGTGAACTGAGTTTCACGACGGGTTAATTAAATTCTAGAGCCTGTGTTCATGTTACAACGCGGGAACAAAAATAGGATAACATTTTACAGCACTGAATCTGGAAACAGAATTGACCTGAAGACATAATCTTGGGAACTGTCCCTGCCCGTGGCAGGGGGTTGGAATGAGAAGATTTTTAAGGTCCCTTCCAATCCAAACCATTCTGGGATCTCGTGCACCAGGCAGCACCCTGAGTGGGCACTGCAGGGACACAGTCAAACTGCTGCTCCAAAGTGTGCCCAAGCCACGAGCCAGCTCCCCAAATAACCCTGGAGTTTTAAAATCTGGGACACGTGGGTTGTACAATGATGGCTTTTGGAACTCAAAAGCCACTACAGTATTCTTAATTAAAGGTCCATAAAACAGCCTGACAACAGCATTAGCATTACAATGGTATTTTGGGACATCGCAGTACAGCGGTATTTTTAAATTTTGAGCAAGTTTATTATTTCCCTGTGTGCCAATTTTGCCTGATCCGTGTGTTGATCCAGCCATCCCCGCGGCGACACGTGGAGTCCCCTCGGGACACGCAGCCTGTCCCTGTTAACCTCGTGCCAACACTTCTGCAGAGCTGCCCAATGGCTCCAGAAATGCCACTAATATCTAGGGCAGCGGGAGACACCTTGCATGCTGCCTGTATGGTGTCAGGTTCAGTGGGGACATCCCAGGGCTTGGAAAGGAACTAATCCCACCTGGCAGAGTCACCCCGGACTCGCCAAACATTTTCCACCAACACTGTACTCCAAACTGCCCAGCGAAGCAGGGGTGAACAGGGGCAAAGCAGCAGCACACGAGTTCAGCCAGTCATCAGGTTCCAACATATTCTGAGTAAATGGCATCCGAGGGGAGGGAAAAAACCAGTCTGTATTTATTGACGGATCTGGGAAGAGAAGCCCACGGTTCCCGGGTCTCAAATGGCCAGGGCTGTGGCCTGGGGCTTTTGGAGGGCTCACAACTTACCTCAGCGTTTATTTAATTAGCAGCAAAACATTGAAAACAGGTTCTGAGCACAGGTGAACTCCTGGATCGTGTTACAAAACATCTACTGCAGGCAGTAACATTTACGGAGCACTCCATGTGCCGCGGGTAGGACACATGCCCTGCCCGGGTTGTTGACAGTGTAGTGCAGTGTGTGTAATATCACAGCACCCTGCACTGGCACGCTGCCTTTCATCCAAAAGGGCTCCCAGATCCCCCTGGCAGTCTCCCTGTCGGATGGGATGGGATGCCTGGTCCCTCTGAGATCTCTGGCAAAGCCACCCCCGTGTCCCTGTGGGGCAGGGGACACAGCCCCGCTCCCCACTGCAGCTGGGCACATCCCAGGAGCTGGCACGTGGAGGAGGGAGGGAGAGGGAAGGAGCACTGGGCATGAAGCAGAAAGCCATTGTCAAAGGGCCGCTGCTGACAGCCCGGGCTGGAGGGGCTGCAGGGAAGGGCTGGTTGTGGCCGTGGGGACATCAGTGCCATCCGTCCCCCCATCCCAGCGTGGGATGCACCAGCCACGGGCTGGCACATGCTCATCACGTCACCTGTCACCACCCTGTGTCCTCCCTAGGGTCTGACATCCTCGGGACACTGCTTCCCATCCCTCTGGGCCTTGTTATGGCCTCCTCTGAGAGCTCACTGGCACTCCAGATGGAACCCTCAGGAATGCTTTCATTCCCGTTGCAGCGTAGAGACCTGTGCCCTGAACTTCCAAAGCAGTGCCTGCTCCTGTTTTCCTGGTTAGACCCTTCTGATGTGCTGCCTGCTGCTTTGTCACCCAAGAGAGGGTTTTTGGGATGTGTTGGTACCTTGGAGGGGGCTGCTGTGAGGGGAAGGTGTCTGTGCCTGGCAGACGTGTCTGCCGATTTGATTCATTTATGGGCACCTTTACAAAATGCACGCCCTCCTTCTGCTCCCCCTTCTGTCTCCTTTCTCCAACTCCAGTGGTCTTTGGGTCCCGCCTGGTGCTCGTTTCCAGCTCTCAGCCAGAGAGCAGCACAGTCCCCCCTCCCAGGGGAGCCAGGAGAAGGCAGCTGGGAAAATGACGGAAAAATAAAGTAAGGAAGCGGGAAATCCTTTTCCCTCTTACGTTTTTGACAGCAGTGTGTCTTTGTTCCCCCCCCCCCACAGAAGAAGCTCACCCGGGAGTGCGTTTTCCGCGAGCAGTTCGAGGAGAACTGGTACAACACGTACGCCTCGACGCTGTACAAACACCCCGACTCGGAGCGCCAGTTCTACGTGGCCCTCAACAAGGACGGCTCCCCCCGCGAGGGCTACAGGACTAAGAGACACCAGAAATTCACCCATTTTTTGCCCCGGCCTGTGGACCCTTCCAAAATCCCTGCCATGTACAGAGACCTCTTCCACTACAGGTGATGGTTCCTGCGGTCAGTGTACATACATGGGCTCCCGAGCTTTTTCCCAGAGCGCTCTATCCATAGTCATTCCATCATTCCTGTAAGCGTAGATGCCCTAGGGAAGCACTTACATTGAGTTCAGACACTGCTGTTCCTCCTTGTTTGCAGCGTATATCAAACCTGGGGTATTTATGGGGCGGGGGCAGGGGAAGGGAGGGAACCCTACATTTAATCTTTCATTCTCCTTCACTTTCTGTACCCGGTTGCTACACGAGAGGCTGAATATTCAGTGTTATGGTTGCTTAAAGGAGCAAGCAGGTGAGCAAACCTGATCATCAAGGGAGGGGGGAAAAAAAAAAAACCCAAACCAACCTAAAAATGAAGAGAAGGAAAGAAAACAAAAGATCGCAGAACTGCTGCAGATACTGCTGCTGAGCTGGGATGGTTCCCTGCTAAGGAAAAGCCTTTTGAGTGATGTCCTGCTTGAGCAGCCTGGGGAGTTTGCTACGTGGATGATGCTCCATGGACTGGTCCTGATGTGTGGGGTTCTTCCTGCTGTTGGGGTGGGAACGGGACAAGGAACATTATTCAGATGTAAGCATGGATACTGTGCATAAGGACAAAACTATTTATAAAATGTATATGATATTTATTTTATATATTTATTTATTTCAAAATAATTTTATTTTTAATGAGAGATGCTATGACCGGATTTTCATCAGGAAGAATAAGGTCCTACTGAAACAGGAAAAAAAAAAAAAAAAAGAGTTTTAAGAGCTTATTGGCAATAAAATTGTCTTTATATTGTAGATTTCTTGCTAGCCCTTTTTTTTGGCTCTCTTCAACAATTAACCCAGTATTTCCCCTTCAACATGGACATTGAGACCACCTCTAAAAGGGGTTTGGATGGTAAAGATCAATTACCTGAGCCCCAAACTGCTGTAGGAGGATGACATCAAATTCCAGGAGCCTGGGAAGCGCAGGTGCAGCTCTGGGCAGGAGTTGTGGGCAGCCGAAACCTGCGGGTGTGACGCAGCCACCGTGGATTTACTGCCCTGTTCAAAAGCAGGAGGAGAAACATCTGGAGCATCTGCTGCGTTTTGGGTGGACCCGCCATTCCTGCAGTAAAAGCACCATGGAAAACCGGTGAAGAAAGACTAGAAAGCAACAAGAGCAATTTCACACCCCCCTCCTCATTTTTAGGCATTTTTAAGCAGTTACCGTGGGTGAGGATCATCCCCGCGGGCAGCACTTGGACGCTCGTGGCTCGTGTGGGGTTCTCCTCTGCAGGAGCCGCCTGGTCACACCATCCCATCACCTCTCCTGTGCCTCCAGCCGGGCTCAGCCCTCCCGGGGCAGCCCCGAGAGCCGCAGCCCTTCCTGCCCGGGCCAGGCCAGGCGGGGACACCGCAGGGCCTCGGTGATGCCCGTGCCACACGTCCGCTCTCACTGCCTGCTTGGGGTGTCGGAGAGCTGCGGGGAAACTGCCAGGCATGATCTCCGTTTGTGTTTTGTCCCCCGCCATCGGCGGAGAGGGATTTCGGCACGAGGTGGGAGCGGGACCGTGCGGTGGCGGAGCCGCTTTGCGGCAGGGATGGCATCGAACGGGGTTGTCCGGAACGTGCGGAAACCTGAACAGACACGGCGCTGGTGGCTTCGGGTTGGGGTTTTCCTTGTCACAACTGCTTTGTTCACAGGGTTGTTTCTCAGCCTCCTCCTCACAAAACAAGGCAAGGTAAAATCTCAGCTCCTTCAGCTTCAGTGTGTGGACTCCCAGCACAATTTCACTGACCGAGGGGATGATCCACACCAGCTTCTTCATGAGCTGCACCACTAAGGGCAGTGGCAGCCGGTGCCCAGCTCTGCTCCCAGCTGTCTCTTGCCCTCTCTGCCACCTCCCGTGTCCCTTCACTGTCCCGGCAGGTCCAGCAGCCACCAGACAATGGGCTGGGGATGGAAGCGAGGAGATTATAGGAGCTTTACCTTCAATGATCCAGACATGAAGGAATTTAATCCCGTGTTTGAAATAAAAAGTGTTTATTTAGCTTCTTCCTCTGAGTCACTACTGAAACATCTCCCCCCCAGCCGCCACGCCGGGAGCGCGGTCGCTCACGAGACGCGTCCTCAGGTGCACTTTTGACCTTGCCCTGCGTGAAGGGAAATTCCTCTGCCCCCCAGGATGATCCTGCCTCCTTCCGACCTGGGCTTTTCGTTGCACTTGAAGATAAATCTGGTGGTTAAGATCCTCCTCCCTTTCAAAGTGAAGGTCAAAACCTGATTGCAGCAGTGCCAAGTACGTTTTTCACCAACTCAAAGGGAAGATATTGTGGCCCATGGGTGCAACACTGGACTTGTTCATCTGATACCTGACCCAAGGAGCTGCTGCAGCAGAACCTCCAGACACAACAGAGGTGCCAGGGATGCTGTAAAATGCCTTTTTGGGATCTGGGTTCAAGAAACTGATACTTGCAAAAAGCAAAATCCACAAAGAATTTCCTGGAAACCCCTCGGTAAAGGCTGGTGTCACCTCCCACGTGGGCATTTGTTAAAGGGGGAATTTGGCATCGCTAAATCCCACCAGGATGGTTCTTCCACAGGAATCTACTGGGACAAAACAAAGATGTGGGTGACCTGACAGACCCGGGAGCTGAACGGCAGCACAGTGAACAACCGCAGGCTCCAGGGGCATTTGGAGTGGGAGCAGCCAGTGGTGGGCAGGGGGTTCATGGACACACTCCCCTCTCTGGCCCATCCCATCCCATCCCATCCCATCCCATCCCATCCCATCCCATCCCATCCCTGTGGAGGAATGGGGCTGTTCTCCCATCCAGCCTTTACCCCACCTGCAGACACCGACTGTCCTTCGGCTCGGAGGTCTCCCAGGGCTGATCCTGCAGCAGAGCAGCACGTGGAGCCTTGGCCGAGGGGCCTCTGCTCCTGAATTAGCAGAAGGAAACGTCAGTGTTGGTTTGGGATCTCTGTTTATGTGGTTTCCACACAATTCCAACCCACCACAGCCAGATGGAAAACTTCTCCCAAAGGGAAGGCAAAGGCTAGTGCAGGTCCCCAGAAAGCCCGGGGTGCCCCCAGCCCCAGCGCTGTTCTAGGCTCAAAAGGCTGCAGGTCTGGAAACACCACAGCAAACGGGACAAAAGGCACCGCCTGCAACTCTTCTCCTTCCACCCGAGAGGGTTGTACAGGAAACATTCCTGTTGTACAGGAAACATTATCCCGGGACAACTGTGCGGAGCAGGAGGGAGGTTGGTGCAAAGAGGGGGGAAAGTGCTGGAGTCTCCCTGGGGAGGGCACAGAAACAGGAGGAACCCCCTGCCTGAGGCCAACGTGGAGTCAAGCACAGCAACAGTGCCCGTCTGCCCGGCTTTGGCACCTGATGCCAGGCACAGGGATGGATTGAGGACACAGACTCACAAGGGGGAACACACACGTGCCCCCAGGGACATCCCAGGAGAGACCCCACTGTCCACAGGGAGCTCTCCTGGGTGGGATGTGTGGCTCAGGGCTCCTTTCTCCAAGGAGGAAAAGGAGAGGAGACCCCAAAGACCTGCCTCCTGTGGAAAGAGCAGTGGAGAGCCCAAAACTGCAGAGGGAGTCCAGAACTTGGCGCTGGAAGGCAGGGAAGTCGCCCTTCTGGTGCTGTCCCACCTGGCTGTATGTCCAGAGAGATGTTCCTGAAAGGGCACTCAGGGATGGATCATTCCTGAAGGAGAAGGGCTGAAATTCCTGTTGATGGGGAGAGAAAGACATCCACAGCCTGTGGGACAGCACTGGTTATTTTTTTTCCCCAAAGCAAGTAATGGCTTCAGAGCTGTTAAATTCTCATCATGGGAAGCACCACAGGTGTCACCTCGTAGCCGTGCTGGGTTTGAGCAGGAGCCCCGCAAAGCCAAATCCACCGACGAGTCTCAGGCTCTTCCCTCAGCACGTCAGGAGGTGTTTGACCCCACAATGCCTGTGACAGGAGGGGCAGATCATCCACCTGCACTGCTGCTCACGGGCACGACCAGAGCCCCCACCATGGGCAACGTGCTTTGCAACTGAATTACAGAAGTAGCTGTTGTCCCTGGGCCCGGCTCTGAGCAGTGCCCCAGTGTCAGTTACTGTCTCACACTCCATCTCCGGGGGTTTTTGTGCACATCGGTCATTACACACAAGCCAGGGCAGTGTTTGAGATCAGACCCTGGAAGTGGCCGAGTGCAGAACCTGAGGGGTGACTCCACCTGCCCCTGTGCCCACCTTCCCCGAGCCCCTGTCCTTCCCCAGGGCAGCATCCCCATGTCAGGCCACAGCCCTTTCCCAGGACCCTCTCCCAGTCCCCCCAAGCCACCTCATCCCTGGGGAAAGCAGGAACAGCAGCTGTGACTGGATGACCCCCAGCGTTCCCCATGTCTGCTGCGTGGTGGCTGCAGGCACAGCAGTGACACAGCTCACACACGGGATGGCACACACAGGATGGCACAGCAGTGACACAGCTCACACACGGGATGGCACACACAGGATGGCACAGCAGTGACACAGCTCACACACAGGATGAGTTGACCTCCCACCTGCACACAGAGCAGAAGCTTCTCCAGACCCTCCACAGCAGCACAGCTCTTCCCAGGACAGGTTTGGATCGAATCCTGCTCGTACATCTCCAGGGTAGGTTCTATAGGACAGAGGGCACACAGGGGTTATTCCCCACCTCAGCAGGTGTTGGGTGATTACCTGGCTGGTGCTGCACCACCACCATTCTTCCATACTCCCTCGTCAGCTGGGAATGTTTAGGACCTTTGGCTTTCCACAAACATTGAAAATCTATCCAACTTCAAAATTGCTTTTTACCTGGACTGATGAATTCAGTTTTATTTTCTCTGTGCAGTGGTTCTGCTTTCAAGGTAAAGACAAAAACCACTCAGGGCACGTGCCACATCAGCACGGGATCAGCGTGGGAGCAACTCAGCGGCTGTGCCAGACACGGGACTCACCCAGGACAGGGACAGCCACCATCCAGCCTCCCCCTGCATGAGTCTCCCACCGCCCTCCGTCAGAGTGCTGAGCCAGGGTGACAGTCAGGGGCTATTTAAGAACACCGTGCCCCTCAGAGCACAGCCTGGTGATCTTCACCCGGCACAGACTCCACTCCCTTCCTCAGCTCCCAGACCCGCTGCACCCCAAGCAGCACCATCAGGAGCCACAGAAAACCCTCCAGCACAGGGAACAAGGAGAGGGCAGATTCAAAACACAATCATCACACAATTTTTTTGGGTAGGAAAGAGGTTTCTTTCCTAACAGGTGGGATTTAATAACTAAGGCAGTTATTAAGAATAATTATGAGGTTAAAATATGGCAGTAGGTTGTTCTGATTTGACTAAGTAGAACTTGCCCTCACTCAACCATCTCACTGCTGGGTGAGAACTCACTTCGTCACACACTGGCAGAAGCTGCTGTTAATGAATATAACTTGAAAACCTGTACCACAACTATTTTCCCTAAATGAAATCAATGGCTACCTCTGTTGCTGTAGAGTTTAAACCCACAGCACAGTTCTCCAAAGACATCCTCAGGCTGAATCCCTCAGAGTTAACGCTGGGTTGTGAATGTAGAACAAGGCACGTTCATGTATTTTGGTCACTTTATTAAATGAGATATTAAATAGTTTAAGTTTCAACTACTAAAACAGCACTTTGAATGGTGAAAACACAGATAGTATATCGCCATACTTGAATGCTTCTTCTCTTTAAAAACACATTTCCAGTCCTTATATATATTACAAAACAGCCTTATAGGAAGAGGGGACACCTTTTCTATAGTACTTAAGATATTTAATACAGAACTGAAAAGCCATCTAACAGAAACAAAGGCAAGTCTTCACAGCTGTATGATTTCAGCAGCCAAAGCTGGTTGATGGACTGAAACATTACTATACAACTGGGACAAAACATATACAATATCACAATACTAAGCAAAAACGCTTTACATCCAAAGGAATAAACAGGTTACAAAATGTGGATAATTTAGCAGGCAAAACTGTATTACAAGCAACATTTTTATTCGTCATCTTAAGCCGTTTTATCTAGTTAAAACATCTAAAACAAATAGAAAAATCAGCCTTTTATTATCTTACTGATGTATGTTCTGTCTTTAAGTACTGGTTAAAGCCTGATGTTATACTCAAAGCACATTGTTATGCAGCTAAAATGTCGAGTGAGAAACACGTATGCAAAGTGGTCCAGGTTTAATTCCAATGCTTGTCTCGGATTCCTTCTTATGCATTAGTCTTCTGTTATCCACGGGTTTGTCCAGAATGAAATAAAATGTGCCTTTCAATGTTGCCTAAAACTTCCACATTTAAGTCTTTGAGTTACTGTAAAACTCCATTCAACAGTCCCAGGTTTGGTAGAAAGCACTTCTCTTATTCACGTAGGAATATCAGTGAGAGATGCCCAGAGTACATTTGCCTTCAAAGGTTTGTCTCAAAGTCTCATGGTTTGTTTCTTCTAGTGCAGACACGTCTCTTTTTTCTCCCTCCCCCCAAATCAGAGTTAACTGTAGAGCTGGCAAAGCACTAGAACACACTGAGGGGCTTTTGTATTATCTTGTAATCAAAGAGTCCAAGACAGCAACTTGTCAGCTGGGTTTGCACCAGACCAACCAACCTCTGTCCACATCACACACCAAAAGCGTCAACCACAAACCAAAACATTGGGTAAGATCTGCATTGAGGTGCAAAACCCACTTGTCCATTCAGGGCAAGAACTCAAACTCCTGCAAGAAACTTTCCAGAAACCAAAACGAGTTTAGTTCACAGCAGCAAGTCAGAAGAGTCCAGTGCTACCTGGAGCCACGGTCTCCAGAGTCCTCTGTCACCCACACACCATCGCCTCAATGTTCCTGCCACTGACTTCTACCCCCACATTATCAACTTCTGTTTTGGAGGGGGTAAGAATCGACCAAACTCTAGTCAAAGAAAAGCCCTATTTGTATTTAATGAGATCTTCACGAGCACAAGTATGGGTATAGAGAGTGTTAATGATATAGAAGAGACCAGAAATTTACCTCTGGCCCACATTAAAAAAATCCCCCCGAAAGAGAACAAAAAAACCAAGCTCCTTGCGTCTAAACTCGTGTTTTCACACAGTGAAGGGGTGGGGAGGAGTGCATAACCAAAACTCTATCAATAAAGTCATTTCACGGTTCTGGCAGCTCTGGAAGTTGCTACAGCACTTTCTCTATCGATTTCCAATGGGCAACGGTTCTGCCTCACTAAAGGTGTTGCTCTAACAGCGTTTGACCCCGGCCCCCATCACCATTTTAACCCCCCAACGCCGGGACCTGAACGTGGTTGGCCCATCTCCCATTGCCGGCAATGGGGAGAGACAGTAGCACCAGCATTAAAGGAGTTACCAGAAATGCGCTTCGTGTTGGGACTCTGCATCAAGGACATTAGTGTGTGAAGGAAAAACATCTTCCCCTCTGAGATCATCAGCTGCTATTCCATCACATGGAACTGAAAATAAGAAATGGCAGAAGACCAGGGAAGGGCAGCCCTTCCCCAGCCGTGGTTAAGGCTGGATGCACAGTGTCTCTGTGACTCAGAAGGTTCAGAGCAGTAGTATTTACTAATATTGCACTCAATTCTGTTTCAGAGAGTATTTTCAGTTCCTGTTTCATTCAGCACAGATGATCCACACAAATCCAGACCTCAGTCAGAAGGAAACTGGACTATTTCTGTTATAACATTCCCACTAATAGAAAGAAAGGGGTAAGCGGAAAAGTATTCCATAATTTGAGGAATCAACTCTAATCAAGAACTCAGCTGTTTACAATTCACATATGTCAGACTGAACATACAGACCTGCAGTCCTTCCTAAGCTTCCCAAAGCTTTGCAGCCATGAAAAGCAATCGTAGGAGTTTAGACAGGAAACCCGTGGAGATGCTACTGTAACGGGAGGACTTGTTTTCACTGAAAACAACTTGTTATCTCCTGTACTCAACATATGTAAGAAGATTCTAGGCAACATCACTGACAACAGGGAAAACATCATGTCCTGTTTAAACAAAGCTGAAACACTAATATGGAACATGGTATTTAGGGGGAGCAACCAAACAACTCTTTTTAATTTTTTTTTTTTTTACAGTTGAGTTCTGTTAGGCCATTGATTCCTAAAAAAATAAAAGTTCTTTCTCTGATTTTAACAATCCTTTAGGCTTTTAGTGCAAAATCACATTGATTTCCCTTGGGAAGGCCCTGGATTTTTGCCTCTCATTGGGGGTGGTGCTCGTTGTAAGGGTGGTGGCTGCATCCCACCAGACACTGACTGATACATTCCTCTCACATCTATCCCTTGGAAGCCGGAAGGATTCATGATTAAATTTGGAGGCTTTGGCATCATGAGGTGGCCCATGGCTGCTTGCTGGTAAGACATCTGCTGCTGCTGCTGCTGGTTGTACTGGTGCTGGAGCCGCCTGTTCATCAGGATCCTCTGGACACAACCGATTAACTGTGAAGGGAAAGCAGAGCTGGGTAAGTGCACGACCCTCTCAGTGCTCCAAGTATCAGGTTCAGAGTTAAAAATCAATTTGTTAGGGACAGCATGGCTGGGGGAAAAAGCCCCATTGTTATCACCATCCCTAATGTGATGGCATTCACAAGCCCATTACTGGAGAAACCATTTAGTAACACCATTTAGGGCTCAGTTCTCCCATGACTTGGCTATTGTGTTGCAGGCAGCATTTAGGTGAGTTGCCATGGCAACGTGCACTACACTGTGAAATTATTCCCAGGTATAAGTTACAGCATCATTTGTCAGGTAGCATTTATCTTCCCTTTGAAAGTCCCACATGTGGACTGTCAGCGTTTGCCTGAGAGAAAACTCTTCCCACTGACATCATCTGGGCCACTTTCAGATTCTGCAAAGTAATTTTAAGCTAAAACAACATTACCAACACTTTCTAAGATGTATTTTGTAAGTGGCCGTCTGAGCTCTGGGAATCAGATTTCTCCTTAAACCTCATGACCTTCCAGCACAGCAACTTCAGCTCAAAAACCTGGCGAGTATTTTTTTTTTTTTTATGGACATGGAGTCTCCCTCGCTGAGGCAGAGCAATGCACCCCAGCAACGTCTGCTGGGAGTGGTGTTTCTGTCCCTAAACACATACTTGCACTTCATGAAGGAGCACACACAACATGCCAGCTCAGATACGGGCAGTGGACCCAGAAATGGAACACATTTTACCATCTGCTGTTTCCCGAGGACGTCGTTGTAAATGGCTTCTCGGCGCTTGACATCCAGCTCCTGGCTCGCCTGCCTGTTCAGCGCCAGGGCCTGCACTTGGCTCTCCGTCAGGGTTACGTTTTCTTTCCACTGAAAGGTAAAAAAAAACCTTCTTGGCACTGGTGGTTTTAACAAAAGCCTAGTGGTAACTGAAGTCTTGCAGCGTGTTCAGAGTTGCATCAAGAGTTAAACAAGCCCAACTTCCACTCAATGCAAAATCAGAACTGTGAGTTATTAGTTCCACCTGCTGATTAAGGTAATGCACCTCTAGATTACTGGGAGCAAGTGAGAAATGTGTCAGTCCCCACGATAAAATAAATACTTGCCCATAACTGTCATTTACAGAAAAACAGCGTTCTCAGAACGGATCTAAACTGTTAGTCCTCTAAGGCTCTCTGTCATCCAGACACCACCAAGGGTTACTGCAAGCTGCAGGGATGAAGGGCAATACAAACTGGTAATAATATTCATTAATAGTGCAACTAATTAGCTGAATGACCACACGCAGTAGGAACATCTTTGTCTGATAACATTTATCATCTTCCACTCCTGATCTAAAGCCAGGATTATTTATTCCACTCACTATGCTCGAAATGATGTCTTCAAGGGGCTGAATTCTTGCCGCAGCTACACTGTTGGTTGCTTCCACAACCTTCTCTCTTCCTTGATTAATCAGGTCCTGAGAAAACACCAGAAATTCAACCATAAAGCACAGACACAAATAACACATTTCTCTGCCAACATTTTACAAGTTCTTCATCTTTGTCCTTACATACCTAGACTTCAATTACTTTTTTCTTTCAATTTGCACAAGTCAATGAGTCTAAGCTTCCACAGGACTGACCTCCAGCACAGAGCAGCTGAACAGCAAGGATAAATTTGGCAATTTGTAAAACAGGATTCATAAAAACCTCTTTCTGCACCCCCATGTTGTCAGAGCAGCACGGGAGTGCCACACTGTTCCCCAGGGGAATTGCCTGTGATACAGATCTGATGACGTTACAGTTTCAAATGTGTTAATTATTGCCTGCAAAGAATGCAGGTGATCTTCCAGAATCCTGCCATGCTCCCCAGGTTTATATGCAAGCTACACACCAACCCCCCAAAATTAAAAATAGGATACAATTACATAAAGGTGGAGTTGTTATCCCCAATTTGTGACAGACACCCCCTGCATGCCCACAGCCACGCAGACAGGTTGTGCTACTTACCTCCAGCTGTTGGTTACTCATTGCTGACAGGGCACCCAAATTGTAGGGGATATATGTTTGAGAGTTGAAATTCGGGGGAATCATGTTGGTCCCAGTTGGCATGTTGAAACGCATAGTGATGCCCTTAAAAACACGGAATGCACTTATAATTGAATAACTGGTAATTATGGCCTTCCACAACAACACACAGGGACAAATCAGTGCCGGCTGCTGGAACACAGAGTGTGGATACTACACAGACCTCCTTGCAGAGACACCCTCAAACGGTAAAAGAGGTATTACACAGGACACCAGCTGAGTTTTGTTATAAAATAGGAAAAAAAAATGTGGGTGCCAATGTTACTGTCATTTAAAAGTTACTAAGAAAACACACAGGAAGAACCAGCCTCGAAAGAGCAAAAAAAGACACATTATCTCCTTTTTTTTTTTGTATGTCAAAGTTTGCTTTTTATATTAATTAGTCTTTAAGAAAATTTTATTCCTCAAAGACAAACTGAAAAGGTAACTGATATTCTGAGCCTGGAAAGGTTATTTTCAGAGACATACACCTGATTAGACAGCTTTACCTTCTTCTCTGCTTCATATTCTGCCCAGGCTGCCTTCCTTTCCTCTTCAGTGAGCTCCTCTTCCTCCTTATGGTCCAGGAGCGAATCATGTTCGTGATATCCAACTATATACTCTTTGTTGATCTGAAGCAATTCTGCCAGGATTGTGTCCTGTTCACAGGAGGAGACAAGAGTCACTCAGCAGCTCTGCTGTATTTACTCCCTGTCCCACACAGCACCTCAGAGCGCTGCACAGCACAACAGAACTCAAAAATAATTCAGAAGTACAATTTTCCTCAAAGGACAGGGAATGGATTAACAATCTGTTGCAGAGATGACAGTCCAATCACTTCATGAACCACAGGAATGCACTCAGATTCCACAACAATAAATGCACTTTAAGAACCTAAAAAGAATGGAATGTGCTCAATGATTTTTCCTTCTCTTTTAAGCTGGACACCTAAGAGGACAATCAATAACCTGCATTTATTATACATGAAGAGCATTTCTGCAGACTTCAAAACACTGAGCAGTACTTTGGGTCCATCAACTGTCCATCAGCACTCAGAAGAAAAGGCTGCTCTTTAAAACTGTTCAGATACATGTTGAGATAAATAATTCCCCACCCTTCTGGACTAAGAAATGTCAGAGCTATGAACCAGATTAATCAGCAGGTTGCAATTCAGACCCTCCTATTCCACAATATCCCTAATGCTTAATTGTTTATACACATCAAATATATACACCACATAATGGTTTGGGTTGGAAGGGACCTTAAAGACCATCTAATTCCAACCCCCTGTCATGGGCAGGGACACTTTCCACTGGACCAGTTTGTGTGTGTACGTGTATACACACACACACACATATATATATTTATATATAAAATCTCCACTACAGCTTAGCATTCGGTCTAAGATTTCTAATGCTACAAATTATATATAAGTCCCATTAATATTTATTTTTTTTTGAAATGCAGAGTTACCAGCATGTTGAATATTTCCTAGATAAAGCAAAACCAAAACCAAACTGGCTGCCAACCAAAATATTAAGTTGCCACTGCCCTTGTCTGGACTACAGATGCCACATTATGACAGATGAACGCCTCAGTTACGGAGTGATATAAAAGCAGACATGGAAAGTCTGGGATTTCAAGGTAGGCAGTAATGGGTTTGCAATCCTCACTCTCACTGAGGCAACATCTCCAGTTTTTCAAAGATGATGACTCTGAATGAAGGTAATGCTGCAAAGGATGAAGAAAAACATGCTCTGTGAAGGTCTATGAAGAACTGCTCCTGCTGCAGCACAGGAGTTCCCTTCTGGAAATCATTACTCAGCGTGGGTTTTTTACATGCACTTGTATCACGGATGAGCTTGAGGAGCTCCAATATACCTCAGCATTCAGTCTAAAATTCCTTATATAAAAACATCATTGAACTTCTGGAGCACTCCTCAAAGGCAGTACAATGAACACACCTCGTGCAGGAGCTGTATGAGTACCTACAGCTCCCCTTCACATCCTGACCTCCTCCTGCCTTCTGTACATCTGTGCAAGCAGGAATCCAACCCACCCTACCCTGACACTTTAAAATCTCGATGGGACAATGACCAGAAAGGATGCTCTGTGCCCACAAACAAACTGATTTTTACAGCCACTCTGGGGGAACTGTGTGTGGAAGTCCTGACCAGGGGTTCTGTCAGAGCAGCTACAGAAAGTTGTTTGTTTCTGGGTGTTTTAAAACTTAATTCTGTTAACCAATTATGTAAAAGCTGGTCTTTGTTTCATCCTTGTACTATTTGGTCTGTCTGAATTTGAGTCATTGTTTTCATTGCCAGCTCCTCAACAAGATATTCCATGTGGTACCTGCACAACTAATGGGCACAAAGGATGGGATTTTGGGGGTGCTGAGAGAGAAGGCAGAGAGAGATAAAAAGTAATAAATCCACCTTACATATAAAAAAATAATCAGAATAATTATTTCTTTTAATTCGTTTAGCTCGTTGATAATGATTATCAGTTGGTTTAAAAGCTTTGGGATAAATGAAAAAATTGAGAGACTTTAAAAAGTTTTTTAATTAAAAAAAAAAAAAGGGTTGTCTTTTTTAAATGCTGATAGAAATTAAATGCTATGGAGAGAGAAACGTATTAGAAAGGAAATCTTCCATGAAGGAATGTAAGTTATGCTGTAATTCATAAAAAAGTTTTTCTCGACCAACTGAACATTTATACCGAGGTTAAAAACAAAAAAATAAGCAGCAAATTCTTCTGATTCTGAGATCAAAATCCATAAAGTTGTCCCCTTGTATGGAACTACGGTCAGACACATGCTCTGGCTATGTCCTGAGGTAGTATAAAATAATGATATACTATATCCAACTGAATCCCAGCTATGATTTTAATCTGCTTTTCCAATCTGTATTACATGACCTCAACAGAGCCAAGTTTTCATTTCACATAAATATAAATGTGAGTGACTCTAATCCACTGAGGAGGCTCATGTGGGGAAGAATAAGCCCAGGACAGAGGGTGCAACAGTTCCAGCTGCCCAGGACACACAGGGCCCCCCAGTATTGCCTGTGTCCACCCCAGCTCATCCCCACTGCTCTGACACTGTCCCACTGGGCCAGGATCACCCACTGAGCCCTGGGGGTCTGCCAGCCCAGCACACAGAGCCCCCAGAGCAGAGTGTTCTGAGGCTGGGAGAACCTACTCGAAAAAACCCCAAGCCAGCAGCTCAGCCATAAATCTCACTGATCTGAGACAGGGCTCTGGATCCACTGCTGAATTCAGAGCAAAGCAAAACGTAACACAACCACAATACACTCAGAGTTTTTTCACTTTACCCCGTCCTCTCCTTTGGAATTGCTGCTACTCTACAAAAATAACAACAAACCCTGCTTTTTCAAGCTGCCTTTACTGGGGGTTAGATAAGGAGTCTCTACATTTGCATAAAGCTCACAGCCTATACTTCACTATTTCTATAAATTATACTGTAATTATTTCTATGCTTGAATACAGCATATCTGACCAAGTGACTACTCAGTCTTAAGACACCTGGTAGACCATTTCTGGACTGAAATTCCAAATCTGTCCTTTCCAGCTGTGCAGAGACAGGGAATGAATGAAATCAAGCAGTAGAAGTCAAGACTAACTTAATAATTCATATGAACCACATTCATAATACAAATAGTCTGTTAACCCCAAGTATTTGTATATTTGAAGGCACAGGAGCTGTTACAGAGGGGCAAGGGCAGAGCAGTGGCCCTCTGGAGTTGGGGTGGAAGAACAACAGACATTTTCCGCCGAGCTCCTCAGCACCCTGGAGGTCTTGTCCAGACCACAAAAGGCAGAAAGTTGCTGCTACAATTTAAAACTTGACCTGAAACTTGGATAGACTTCCACATATTGCACATCTGCCATGTGATCCTTTATATAAAATGGAAGCATTCAACATCTTCCCCCCTGAACACCTTTGAAGAAAACCGGTCTCGGGCTGAAATTTGGACTATTGCAAAGCCAAAGTTCTGAAGGATATATTTTAAAATCAAGTGGTATTTGCTTTTCCATTCACTGACTTTTTACTTCTGACTTTTAAAACAATACAAGAATGAATTCTCCTAACCCATTAAAAGCAAAAGAATTAAAAGTCTGGTTTTTCTTACATCCAAGCAGTTGAAAAGTGTGTTAAAACTAGGACTTACAAGAAAACCCCCAGCACTCAGCTCTGAATAACTCCTCGACACACACACAAACCCTGGCTAAGGGGTTTGTAAAGAGCCTTCCTACTGTGGGGCATCACTGGAGTTAAGAAGGTCTCAGAGAAGAAAACCTATTGTCCCTCCAGCTTTTTCCATATTCTTGGAGAAAAGATGGAAAACATTTCCCCTAATTCCTATTCTGAATTCCCTCTGGAAAGCCCGCCTGCCTGCCCAGCAGCACAGTTACAAAGCCAGAGCACTGCCCAGCACACCCTGCTTTGAAGATGTCAAAAAAGGCCCGAAGACAAAAGGAGACAATTACAGACAAAACCTGTCAGAGGCAGAACTAAAGCTCCTTTTAGCCTAAATGGCTATTTTGCTGTGCTGGTAATTAAAGAGGAACAGCTCAGGCTTTGTGACAGCTCAGTGATGGAACAGGTGAAGCTCCAGTGGCCTTTGTTTCCAGGGAAGAGCTGCAGGGATGGGCTTGGAAAGCACCAGAACACCGTGCAACATGATCCTAAAGAGAATTTTTGTCTCTAAATGCCGTGTGATTACTTGATATTACAATAAATGTTGTCATATCAATAGACTTACATCAACTTTACCAAAATGCTTAGTTGTTAAATTAAGATTTGGAATTGAGCCAGATTATGCATATTTGCTAAAATCACACTGAAATGAAGAACACTTAACTGAGTTAATAACCTTGCACAGCTTAGACAGTAACACCCACTGCAATAGTTCCTACTGCTGGTATTTCTTTTCAGTGGTTATGTGGGGTTTTAGAGAACTGGCTCAATCAAAAAAGACAGAATAGGAAATAAACCAAAACTGAACTAAGGCCTGAGCCACAGTTCAATTAAACAGGTTGCAGGGATCAAGGAAGGAGTCACTGCAACTACTGGACCAGCTGTTCAGTGTGCAAAGCAGGAACCTCACTGTGGATAAATTGAAAATACAAGCCCCCAGTCAGCTGAGTTTCACAGGGAAGACAGATGCTGCCAAAAACGAGCCAACCAGCTCAGTCCATCCACTGGGAATTCCCTGCTTCCCACTGGCAGCTTCTGGAGACGCTGAGGGAACTCAGCGCGGCTCTTCCTCACTGCCAAGACTCGTCTGGGAGACAGAGAAAGGGAAGGAATATTTGGGGATTAATGGGTAGCTTCCCACATTCTCTGAGGCTATTTGGAACACTAAGTCCTTTTTTCTAGAAATAAATACAGAAATGGCTAAAATAAGATTAATGTACTTTATGATTTACAGCCTTTTCCACCAATAAATAAAAAGGGATTAGAAATGTGCACACAGCATGTACTCAGATGTGTATCTTCAAAAAGATGAAATACTATTTGCTAAAACCATGAAAAAAACACATCCAAAACTATTCCAGTGCACAGATTTACTCTATTTATAGCCAGGAAATGATCAAAAGCTTGTTTTCAACTTGACTTACACAAGCCTTACACTGATGGAACTTTCTATAGAAAACTAAAGAATAAAGCAAGTTTGGAGTTTATAAACTTTCTCTTTTACATTATACTCATTGATTAATCGATTTATTTTTGTAAAAGAAAACAAATAACCTTCAAAATATAATTATTGCACTGGATTGATCAATGCTTTGGGGTAAACAGACTCAGCTGCTCCACAGGTTTTCAACTTTTTCTAACTTTTTAAAAATAAGCAGCAACAGCAGAAAATGGTGAAACATTAGCTATGAGTTTGTGGAAGCATAAATGCACGTGGCATGAAATAACTAACCATGTATAAAAGAGAAAATACTATTAATTACAACCTAAAGGTACTTGCTTTAGGAGGGAAAAATAAAGAATTTGCCAAAATCAAAATGCACAACACAGTAAAAAAGTAGAATGCAATTTTCAGTGATCTACAATGCAGTGCTTACAGTGAGAAACACTAACAAAGAGAGCCTAGACAGAGCCAGCACAGTTTGTGTGCCAGGGTTCCACAGTGTCTGTGGAACGGTGACTTTCACAGGGCTCCCACTCCCCAAATCCCCACCCACACCTCGGGTGGTCTGTGGGCTGGGGCAGAGAATTAACAATCCAGTGTGATGCCTGACCAGAATTTATTGCACTATCGTGGTCTACAGATAGTTGAGAATGGAAAACACACCATTTTTCCTAGGAAATGAATAGATTTACAAACTGGGAACCCCCCTCCCCACACCCAGACACTGCTGAGTGACCAAAACACAGGAATTTAACCAGTTACCAAAGGACACACTGACGTGTTGCTGTTCCCCAGCTGTTCACCTGGAAGAAGCAAAGAGAACTGCACAAGAGCTGAATGAGCACACCAGGTACAGAGTATATAAGTTAAACACTGTAGCCTAATCTTAAATATAAACTGACTCGGATAAAAACAATAAAATAACAGAATCAGTTACTCTTTTCCCTAACTTTTCCCCACTCCTGCCTGACTAGTGCAACTTTCCCCCTATCTCTACCATATATCTCTTAACAGTCCCTTCAAGAAGAGGTAAACAAGGAACTGAAAGCCAAAAAGTGCTGGAAAGGAGGGCATGGATTAACTGGGCTCTTACCTAGTCAGATAAAAAAACAGATCTCGAAGTACAGGGTCACCTCACAGATCTGTTACCACAAACTGAGGTTGTGTTGGGTATCCCAAGCAACCACACAGGTGTTAATTTGAATTTTGGCCTCCACAGTTTCACGCAGTAAAACTTCTACTCACTCGAATAGTGTGAAAATGTGTCTTTGTTTGTTTTGACTTGAAAGTTTCATCTTTTACTTGAATATCTTTCTCTTGCACTGTCACACCGAAGGGAGCTCCTCATGCAGCTCATTATACCATCTAGTATATTAATCGTGTATTTTCTTGCATTACCGCTGTTCACCTCCCTCCACAGCGACAGAGAAAACAACTCTCTGCTCCCAAGAGGAAATATTCCACGTCCTTACACAGATGCAAGTCACTTTCACGGCACGTACCTCCCAGCACTGCGCCATCAACTTACTTTGGGCAGCATCGGGGTGTCTCTCTTCTTCTTCTTTTCCGAGTTGGGATCGTCCAGCAAATCCGGCTCAAAGGTGTAGAGCTCCGTGAGCTCGTTCATGGTGAAGTGACGCTCCACCTGCTGCTGGTCGACCACGCGGAACGACAGCGACTGCTTGGTCACCTGGCGGTCGTAGATCTTGTCCTCCATCGTCCCCTGCAAACACCCCCCCGCCATCAGACACTGCCCCGACGGGGCACACGGGAAACACACAGGGCAGAGAGCCAAGAGCACAACCCAGCAGCTCTCCAGTTCCCTCCTTTCTCTGACCAAATTCCTACAAAGAACCCAAAAGCCCTTGGTTTGTTACGAAACAAACAAAAAAACCTGCTGGAATCAAACACTGTGAGAAGTGTGGATGGGACAGATGTCATCTAGCTGTTGACTGGAGTAAGAAAATTATTCTTGCAGTACTGTTTCTAAGAGATCCAGTTTTGCTGCAATTCCCCAAAGAAGGATTACGACCAAAAAACGGCAATTTTCACAGCATGTACCTTATTTTGCTGCTTTGAGCAGCCTGCAAAAAAGGAAAACAGATACCGTATCACTGTGGTGGAGGGGAGAGGGGAAGGGAAGCAGTCAAGTCTAATTCATCACAGCTGTGTATGAAAAAAATTAGATCTTTGAGGAAAAAAAGGAAAATTACTTATTTTTCGAAAAAGAAAAGATGATGACTGAGAAGGATCAGAACAGCACAGCCTGTTCTGAAAAGCCTAATTTAGGAAGGATATCAACAGTTCAAAAGTGCACAGAGAAAACTACAACAACAGATTGAAGCCTGAAGAGAAAACCCCTTTCTGACAGTAACATGGTACAGCCAGTTGGCATGGAAATAGTGCCTTGATCAAGGGTTAAGGGCTTTACTGGAAAGGTCTTCAGGCCACTCTGTAACACCTCAAGGACTAGAACATTACACAGGACACTTCCTAACAGAAAAAATGGCCTTACACTTAAATAAAGCATAGTTCAGTGTCCATCAGAATTATTACACATCTTTAACATCTGCAGGGAGTGATACAAGTTTTCAAGTCATGCCTTTTACAAAAATGTCTTTGTCTCCCTCTGATTTCATTCCACTTGGACCATCAGAGCCACACAGAGCAGGGGCTGTAGAAGGCACCTGTACTGAACAAGGCTATTCTCTAACAACCACCATCCTCCAGAGGGTCTATTCAACTCAGGACTTTTAGTGGTGCGCAAATTAAAAAAGCTGAGACCCTATCCTGAGTCTAGATGTGTAAATCACTTCTAGAATTCCAGAGCCTGCATTACACAAAGTGGGCTTAACAGGAAATAATTTCAGTCGTTATTTATTTTACCATTCCTTCCTTCAAGAGCTGCTTCTGTGGTCAAACACTGCTACAGGTCAGGGCTGCAAAACAACTGCTGTGCACAGATCACTCCAGACTCCAACACAACTGCACACAGGGACAGTTTACAGGTTTGATTGCAGGATGAAATATCACCAAGATATCAGCCAAGAAACCCACCTGAGCCAAAAACCTGTACACGAACACAGGTTTGTTCTGTCCAAAACGATAGACCCTGAAAATACTCTGGATGTCGTAGGATGGGTTCCAAGAGGCATCAAAGATGATGACTCTGTTGGCAGCCACCAGGTTTATTCCAAGGGAACCTGCTTTAGTGGATATAATAAACAAGCGGCCTCTGGAACAGAGAAGAGTTGCAAAATTTGAAGATTTTGGGAAACAACTATCGTTGCTGTGTTACTGTGGACTTGTTCATGCACTGAAATAACTCAAAAACTTCATTAAAATAATATATTCAGCATAAAACAGACACAGATTTTACAAGAACAGCTCTTTTAGCAAAACACACATTCCCAAAAATACAGATCAAGGCCTTTTGCAAACCGACTGTTAACAAAAACTGGAGGGGAAGAAACAACTTTTGCATTTTCAAACTCTAATTTCTTCCTGGCCTGCAGGCTCTCAGGATAACTCTAGAATGACACTGCCGCTGATATATCTGCTTTTCTTGAATGCCACCTCTCTCAGCTTCAACTTGAAATCAGTTCTTGAAGGTACTGACAGAATAAACTACTTAAAAGAAGTGACACTGAATTAGGTTACTTCTTAATTTAACTTTTTTCCCCTGCACATTATAAATGACTGCAATATAACTACATCCTTTATTTTTTTACACAAAGCTGGGAAGGTGAAGCACCTTAACTTCACTTAACTTGTGCAAGTTTATACCTCTCTATCCAGATGTGAATTCCACGTCCCATCTTGGACGAGCAGTGGGTGGCTGGGAGACAATCCTGGAGACAGCTAAGAGAGCCACGTGCTTCTGAGTGGCCCAGGGACTGCTGCCTCCTGGCCAGACCCCACGGGGCTCTGACACGCCCAGGTCCTTATATCCTTCTAAGTTAATGTAATAAAAATATCTTCTCTGGTTTAAATTGGTTACAGTCTAAAGAACTACGAAAACAGCAAGGAAACACTGAGCAAGTATTGAGCAGTACTGATAGAATTAATCTAAAGAAGCCAGGAACACATTGCTGCACATTTTTTGTGCAAGTTCTGACAACACTGTGATGATTATTTGCCTACCCTTAAGGTAATTAAGCTAATACAAGTAACAAAGAAATAGGGAACAAAAGAAAGAAAAGGGGGGAAATAAAGCATCTATATCAGAAAAGGTCTCACCTCACATTCGTTTCATCATTAAATTCTTCAGCCCATTTCTTTCTCGACTGAGCTGTAGTTGAGCCATCCAAGCGATAGTAATCAATGTTTCTGAACCATTTTCCCTCACCTGTAAATGTAACAGTCAAATTACTAAAATGCTGAGGGTGTAAGTAACCCAAACTGGTAACACTGGATATACACAACTCTCCAAGCAGTAAGGAACAAATATGGAACATAAAATATACTGGTATGACAACAAGAAAAGACTATTATCGATGTTTTTCTTCAAGATTGAGAATGTTTTTGCAGGATGCAGGTGCTTGTCAAGGGTCTGATGTAGTAGAGCTTGCATAAAAAATATAAAATCTGTATCATGACTTGTACAAACCCTACACAGGTCTTGTCTAAAATTATTCAAAACCAGAATAAAATAAATGCCAATATCATTTTACCTCGTCAAAAGTATCCAGTGTCTATCCCTACCCATTTCTTCTTAAGATTTTGTTATTTCTTTTTACAGACAGATCAATTCACATTAAATGAAACTCCTCAAAGCAGACTGGAACGTAAAGACAGAAATTTTTTTAAAAATGTTCTGAGGTTAAATGTAAATTGAAGTATTTGAAAAATACCTGAGCTTTTTGGGGGGTCATTCCTCTTATTTTTCCCTATTCTATTTGTATATATACATTTGCAGGACTATGCCTCAGCTTAACTTGGAGTCCAAGTTAATTGTAAGAAGTAGTAACGTGTAGCTGCAGTTAAATCTAATCTTTAGGCACTACAGCACTAATTGTACTTTTCCAGCTGATCTGTGCAGCTTCATGTCACATGTAGCAGGAGTGGAAATCAGTCTCTCCCACAAAACCAGCATTTGTAAGGAAATGCTCCAAAGGAGATTTCAAAAGTCAAGCTCTAATAATTTTGGGACTGAAACTCAGAAAAATCCTTGAGTTTAATTACTTTGTGAGTTACAGCAACTTCTTGCCAGACTGGGGGAAAAAGCTGTGGCTGATAGATTTTCTTCTCTCCCCAGTTCACAAGTGACCTTCCACTTTCTTTGGCCATCAAGGTGTATGCACACAAAACTGACACCACTGAGCCGCCAGTTATGCAGAAAACAGCACTGTTTGAAGACAGCATTGCTCGATTCAATCCAGTATGAGGAACAGACTGCTGTGCCAGGAAGGGCTCTGTATGGGGAATCTTGCCATGATACACAGTCTAATCCCTTACCAGAAGAATTACCACACATGAAAAAACCCACTCCTTAAAACATTTTCTCGGACTAAAGGCACAAACTCCCCCAAACCCAGACAGCTTGTAACGTCTGAAGGTGGCAAAAGCTCAGAGAAGGAAGCACCAGCCAGGAACAATAAATCAGTGAGAGGGAGATCTGGAGGTCTCCACGCAGCTGACCGTGTGTCTGTCACTGAGCCACCTTCCTCTTATTTCTCAGTGCAAACACAGCCAACACTAGCACGAGGTATCCAAAGGAATGGCAGACTTGAAGGAATTCTGCAATGCACATGTACTGGGAACTGAAACTCCACATAAGGATCAACTGCACCATCAGAGCTCCCTTATGAAATCCATTAGCCAATCTACTGCCCTACATATAAATTCATATTTTGCATGTTTTACACACTGGTTTAAAGTACCCTAATTCTTTCACCGGCTCTCTCCCAGCAGGAAGGGTCAGAATTTGCCACAGATCAGCATGCCACATCACTTCTATACAGGATTTAACAAAATGCCTTCTCTCCTCTCAGATGACAAACATTTAAGCTGCTTAGGCTGTAACAAGCATGGATGGTACAGAAAGAAATCAGAAGCAAGAGGCCATAATGGGATAGCAGAGACCACCTGCAGGGGAGCCCAGTAATCCCGCCAACTTCAGGAACAGTCCAGAGCATGCAACACTTATTTCAAATCCATTCCCTGTGGACTGAAGAGAGACTAGTAAAGCAGTTAGAGCTTTGCAGTCGTTCAAGGAGACACTCACCTTTATAGATAGGAGGCTTATCTCTGTCAGATTTCTCCCTGTTAGCCAGCTCCAGGAAATCCTCTATCAAATCCAGAGATATTAGGGACTGGCTGAACACTAGGCTAGAAACAGAAACAGGAAAAGGCAAAATTCATCTCTGAAGTTATTATATTCATTGTATTCATTGGTTTTTCTTCCCTCCTCCCTTGGAGGCAAACAGCCCTTCCAGACACAGGTGAAGACTCTGGTGGAATCTTGGGCATGTGTGGGAAAAATCTCTCATAAAAAGGCACGCAGGCTTAGCACAGTTGCTTCAGGAACCAGCTACAGCATAAGCAAGAGTGACTGAAGAACCCTGTCAGACTTCATATTTATAAGGCCATTAGTAATCTGTCCAGAACTGACTTACACTTTGTCTCCAAGCTCCTCTGCCATTCGAAGAATTTCAAAGAGAAGCACCATCTTCCCAGAATGTTCCAACACTTCAGCATCTGCATCAGTGACAAAATCTTTGTACCAATCTGGTGCTGGGCTGCCAGGATTGGAAGAGGATGTAGCTTTGCCTAAAAAAAACCCAAAAAAACCAAAACCAAACTCAAATTAAATGCTTTTAAAGGCTCCATTTAAATGCTTTGCAATGTCTGAACAGACTTGTTTCCTCATTATTAGATGTAAGTGGTATGAAAAGAGTTCAAGACCCAAAAACCCCCAGCATTTGCACTATTAGCAATTACAAAGGCTGCAGGAGAGGTAAACATTTAAGTGATCCAGAGACAGAAACTCACCCTACCTATCATGTAATTAACACATTCAACCTCTGTGTGTTTCACATACACACGTTCCTCTCTTACACATTTACAGTATGTTTGTCATTAGTGTGGGGACCAAAAAAACCCCAGAGTTCTCACCTTAACTGTTCCCAAAAAATTCAATTACTTAGGGAAAATCACTAGACACACATGAAATGACAGAATGGGAAAACTACCTCTGTAATTCCAGATACAAGACAAAAATCTAGATTATTAAAGGAAAATCAAAAAACGAAACGTGCAGCTTCAAAAAGTTTGAATAATAATCTTTAAAAAGGGTTTGTATTCCTGCTGCAGCATATCTGCTCACTCAACATCCAATTCAGATTCCAGGTGCAACAAATCATGACAGGTATATTTCTTAATATAATTGTTAGGAATTTATAATCTTTTAACAATATGTTAAAAGAAGATGAAAAGCAGCACAGCTTCTCAGTTACCTTTATATCATTTTGTACTTCTGAATTAGAAAAAAAAAATCATTGTGCAGCTTCCCTGCCTCAAGACTCCCAAGATCTAAATTAATGCCCCTTGGTTTTCCAGGATGAGGATACCACTAGGAGGAGCAGGAGCTGTCAGTATGGAATTAAGGAATTTGCCATTCTGCAACACAGCAGAATTCCTGACGGTCCTCTCCAACTGCCTTTTTTCCAAATGAAGCTGCCTCACATTTTATTCCTTCTGTCATGCTCACCTTCATCTGACTTTGTTGATGAAGGGTTATTTGAAAGATCTTCTACATTTCCTTCTCCACCTCCACGAGATCTTGAGTTCCAGACTTTAATGACTTCAACATCATTATCACTGCCACTTCCACTTGAGCTACACTCCTTCTTCACCTTTTTCCCCTTGGATTTTTTTTTCCTAAAAAAGAAACATTATACACCCCATTATTTTTCTTTTAAATCCCACTGCTAGAGAACATATTCTAACAGATACATGAAATACAAAATAAACATTCACTTTTATAGGAATCACTTCAGCTCTATTAGGAAAATAAATCCAACAAACAAAATAAAAGCTCAATTACTTTGCATAATCATCAGAACTTAAGCTCATTGAAGTTTCTTCTGAATCTGAAGCTATGAAGTCATCCATGCTGTCTTCATCAAAATAGCCCTCAAAAGAAAAAAAAAAAACAAAACCAGAAATTATTAAGTATATTCATCCAGAAGCTTTTATTAAGCCTTTAGCCATCTGCTTATTCTTCATTTAAACCATGGTAAGTTCTACAAAGGTTGGCCTTGAGAAATATTTTAAGAATGACAACATACCCCTGAAAGAAAAATATGACAAAACCAGCAGCAAAGATACCCCACAGCAACAAAGATTTCCATTAATTGGACAAAACTTTACCTATAGTTTGGCAGAGCTTACTTGGAAAGTTCCCAATAGAGAGTATTTTGATATATGTAATTTACCTTATTTTCTTTGCTAATATAGTCCAGCTGCAAACACCAAGGGTGAGTCCAGATTCTGCTCAACATCTGGAAATCCTGGAATAGTTTAGCTCCAGCTTTGCCTCTTCCACCTTCATTGCCACCACCTACACCTGCCAATAAAGTTCAGGTTTTAGAGTGGAACCTTGAAGTGAGTTTGCCACATTCTGTTCCCCCTTTGAACAACCCGCCAGTGCAGCACTGAGTGTTCTTTCCAGATGCACATCATATTGTAACATCTCTTGTAAAAGAGCTCAAATTACTCAGTCACAGGCATTTTTTTTCCCTAGTTAAAGTTGTCAAAATTAGATTTTCCCCTTTCTCTTGAAAATGAGAAACATGATTGCATTTTTACGCAAAAGCACATTTTTCCCCAGTACAGGAATGACTCCAAATCCTCTTAAAAAGGCATCCATGTCTATTTGGGTTTTGTGAAAGCAGCCCAACGTGGAAAACACAAAAGAACATTGGCATTCAGGTTTCAATGCATTTGCCTTACTATTTTTATCTACCTTTATTTAATGGCTTGTAATGCTGCAGGGTTCCTGTACAACAGAAACCCTGTAAGAGCCCAGCCTATTGTTCACTGTCAAAGCACAGACGAGTGCAAAGCAGTAACAACGTTCAGAGAGTTACATTTCTTTTTTCTACTCTCGAGTTCTCATTAAAGCACCACATTAGGTTCCTGAAAGAGATTGTTTTTCACATTTATTATGTGCATAATTTAAGGCACGCAGGCCTGCAAGAAAATAGCGTTTATTGCATCGCAGTTATCAATGTCTACAAAAAACATGCACCAAACTTATTTGGTGCATCTGCTCAATGCATAAAATAATCCCTCTAAACATCTACAAAGTATTTTAAGAAAGCAGGTTCTCGCTATGTTTAGTTATAAACTTGAAATATCTTCCCATCTCTGCTTTGGGAAACGGAATCATAAGGATCACAGAAATCCTTAGACTTGACTTCCCTCATCAGGAGTTTCACAGAAAAAGTTGCCATTAGCAAGTTCCAACTTAAAAAGTTCTGTAGACTTCTAAAACTCTTTATAACTTAACTAAATAGAGGCAACAGAAAACAGAACTGCTCTTCGACAGGAGGCTGAACACGAGCCAGAGTGTGCCCAGGGGGCCAAGAGGGCCAAGGGATCCTGGCCTGGCTCAGGAACAGGGTGGCAGCAGGAGCAGGGAAGGGATTCTTGCCCTGCACTCAGCGCTGGTGAGGCCACCCCTGGAGTGCTTGTCCAGCTCTGGGCCCTCAGGGCAGGAAGGACATGGAGGGGCTGGAGCAGGGCCAGGGAAGAGCAACGAGGCTGGGGAAGGGACTGGAGCACAAGTGCTGTGAGGAGAGGCTGAGGGAGCTGGGGGGGCTCAGCCTGGAGAGGAGGAGGCTCCGGGGAGAGACCTCATCACTCTCTACAACTCCCTGACAGGCGGGGGGAGCCAGGTGGGGGTTGGTCTCTTCTCCCAGGAACCAGCAGTAGGACAAGAGGGCTCGGCCTCCAGCTGTGCCAGAGGAGGTTTAGGTAGCAAGTTCCTTCCAGAGAGTGCTCAGCCGTTGGAATGGGCTGCCCAGGGAAGGGGTGGATTCACCATCCCTGGAGGTGTTTGAGGTGAGACTGGATGTGGCCTCAGTGCCACGGGCTGGGAACCACGACAGGGTCGGATCAAGGGTTGGACTTAATGATCTCGGAGGTCTTTTCCAACCTGGTTGATTCTAAGACTCTATGATTCATAGTACTCAGCAGTTGCCTGGTGATTCCAGCATCACCAGGAGGAATGGCTGGGGCACAGCAGCCCGGGCTTGGGAAAACTCATGTCAGGGATGTCAGGAGCAGCATCTGCTCAGGGTGCAGCAAAGTCACCCTGGGGACCTGCAGGGAAACCAGAGCAGGCAGCTGGGGCTGGAGGGACACCCTGGGACCCTCTTCTCAGTTAATCCCAAATGCTGGAGACATGTTCTTGGAGGGCTTTGCAAAGATCCAATCATACTATTATTTCCTGATCTCTTATGTTTTAGAAGTTTTGGGTAGCTGGAGCCAGCATTTTTTTTTTTTTTTTAATAACGGACAAGTAAATAGATGTTGGAGCTAGATGATCTTTAAGGTCCCTTCCAACCCAAACCATTCTATAATGAGTGCCCTGCCTGCTTTGCATGCCATTTGTTGGGTGAAATGAAGCACGTGCTTTCCATGCTGGCACTGTACCTTGCCAGGAGCTATCAGCACTGTTTCCCAAAACCTCCTGGGAAAAGCAGAAGCCAACGTGAACACCTTCCCATTTTCAACAGTCACCCAAATTCACAGAGTGTCGCCAGTTACATGCCTGAGCAGCAGAACCCAAGTCACCTGCTGGGGTAGAGTCATGCTATGACACACCAAGGCTCCAGCTAACTCCCCATTACCTGAGGGCAGGTGAGGTGCAGTCAGCTGCCTGCTTGGCGTCTCCAGGCTCAGCCACCTCAGGCCTTGCAGCTCAACTCACCGCAGTGTGACTTTCCCAGCAGCCCGATGGCCAGGGCCCTACAGGAGCCAAAGCCAGGTCATGCCCTATGTCCTGGCATCCTACCCTGAGATGCCACAGAGAAGTCGTTCTGGTTTCCTTTCCCTTACTCAGTGTCAGCAGACACTGCTGTCTCTGGAGACTGACAAGGGGGTCCCTCCAACCCCTGCAGGCTCCCCTTGCTGGCCCCAGCTGGGGTGACTTGCACCCCAGCTCAGCGTGGCAGCCCGGACACTGCAGGCTCGCAGGCATGCGAGGGCTGGGCCACCACAGCTTCCTGCCCACGGTGCCCTGCACTGGCAAGATTAAAGTCATCTCCACTGCCTCGGAAAAGCTGTCGCCCAGCACTGCAGCCCCCCGACCGCAGCCCTCTGGCCGGGCCCTGCAGGCACTGGCTGCCTGTCCTGGTGGCCCCAGGCTGGTGAGAAGTTTACTCCTCTGCTTTATCGTGTGTGCAGCACCTTCCCCCAGCAATAAATCACTGGGGCTGCACGCTGCCTGGGAAGGGGCTGGCATCCCTTTTTTGAAGTAAAAGCCCAGGGCAGGGTGCAGCGACCGAAACATTTCCCATGCCAATGGGAAGGAAGAGAGGGTCATCCCATTAAACCAGCCCTTTAGGGCATACGCCACCACAAATGGAGCAATTTAACCTGGGACGTTTCACCCTAGCAAGATTCCTTCTGCTGCATTTATTTATATCCGCTCCTCTCCAGCAGTGGGATTAAAGGTTAATTTCTGCGCTCCTGCTGCAGCCAGCAGGAGCCATGTTGTAATCACTGTGTGAAACCAGGACTAGTAAAAGCAGCAAAATGAACCCCCATATGGGCAGCAAGAGCTGTTGGCTTCAAGCAGGGATTGGGCTGGGGGTTAAGTGTGGTTATTCTGTAATTTCTGGGTGTCTCCTGTAGATCCTCCCCCCCATGCCCAGCGGTGCTGGGCATCTCCATTAACTGAAACTGCCGTGGCCAGCTCAAAATGCCCTCCATGGACATCCCAAATTTTCTGCTTAGAACTGTTTCAAGCTTCATGGACTTTTGCTTTCCTCCCTGCAAGGTGGGGTAGGAGCTCTGCAGGGTGGCAGCTCTCCTCCCGAAATGGTTTGCATTCTTCTGCAAGATCCTTCAATTACAGAAGACTAAATGTTATTTAATTTGTGACCTCAGGTTGAATAAGACACAATTAAATTCTGCCTCTTGTGAATTTGCGATGGGGAATTCTCACCTGTGATGCCAGATGAATCCTAACTGTTCCATGCATGACTCAGACACCCAAACTGCTCCATTAATGACGGTTTTAATAAATGTTCTATCTTTATATGGACAATTTCCTGCCACGTGACAAACCCAGCACAGAGTCAACCCAAACCCTTGGTCCCTGTGCTGAGGACAAAGGCAAATCTGGTGCTGCTGAGCATCCTGGGGGGCTGTGACACCCCTGGGATGTTCCTGGTCCCCTCAGACCCCTGCTCTTCTCGCAGGTGGGGTAATGACCGTGTGCCCCATCCAGGGGGTTCAGCCCCTCACTCACCCCCAGTCCCCTCATTTGTGTCCCACCAAAGTTTCTCTTTGGATGAGGCCCCCTCAGTGTAGCAGGAGAAGGGAGTGGGTGTCAGGGAAGCCTCGAGACTCCGTCCCTTCCCTTCGGCAGGGCCAGAGCATTCCCCGCACCCTTCCTGTCGCCCCCACCCACGTCCTCGGGGCGCTGCGGGCGGGGCTGGGCGCTATCGGGGCTCTTAGGGCTTTAGCTCTTATTTTTCGTCCATCTCCTCCCTGCCCCCGGTGCCGGAGCCTTCCCGCGGGCTGTGCCGCACTGTGTGCCCCGTGGCCGCCCCCCCACCGTGTCCCCGGCCCCGCTCCCGCTCCCACCCGGGCCGGGCTCCGCCGGCCCCGCCCTCCCGCGGGCCCCCCCATTGGCTGCGGGCGCGGGGGGGCGGGGCCGCTTTGTGACGTCACGCTCAGCTGTGGGAAGGTCCCGATTTGTGCGGGGGAGCGGCGGGTGCGCGGCACAACCGGGAGGTCCGCTCGGCACCGACCGGCACCGCAGCTGAGACACAGGCACGGCCACCGGCACCGCCACCGGCACCGCCACCGAACAGCACCGGCACCGGCACTACCCGCCACCGGCTCTACCTCAGCGCCTCCCACCGCCCCGACACCGCCACCACCGGTGAGTCCCGCGGGACGGGGTCGGGCCGCGGGGTTGGGGCTCAGCGGGCTCTCCGGTCCGTGCGGGCGGGGGGACCCTGAGGGGGGTGTCCCCGGGACCCCCCGGCGCCGCGTCCCCCCCAGCCTGTTTGTTTCTTCATCACCGGATTAAGACTCGCGGCCGTTTCGCGCTCCCATTGGCTGCGCTGCAGTGACGTTGCCTCTTTTGCATATGACATTGAGACGTCATAACTGTCCCCCCTGTCCCGCCGTGACCCCGCCGGGCCCGGGGGGCACAAGGGGGCACGTGGGAGGTACCCACAGTGCCCACGCGTGGGTGGCCCTCGTGTCCTTCCCGTGCCAGTCGCAGCTGTGGCTTTTTCCCATCAGGAAACACGGATGTGTGCCCTCCGTGTTGTTTAGAGGCTGTTTGGCTTTTTGGAGAAGGAATGTGAATGTATAATTATAAATATAATATGGATATATGTAAACATATAAAATATACAGAATGGTTTTGGGTTGGGAAGGACCTTAAGGATTATCATGTTCTAATCCCTTGCCATGGGCAGTGACACCTTCCTATACTACATAGTATATATTATATACTATGTAGAATATAGTGTATGTAATATACTATATAACATAAATACATGTGAAGAATGTAAATATATGCAAATCTATAATACAGAAATGTATTTTGTATTTAACTGATTCCCAGCAAATCCTTGGTGCTTTGGAATCCCTCCATCTTTAGATCTTCATTTCCTTCATAAATCCCACTGGCATTAGTGATGTTTGGATGTGTGCTTTCATATTTTTATTGAGTTTAATTGTGATGCCTGGGAAGGGGCTGTGTGTGGCAGGGGAAGGGTGCTGGCAAGTGCCACACTGACATCTGTGCTGTGGGGCAGCTCCACCACATCCCAAGATGCTGAGCCCAGGAGTCCATCAGGTACCACATCCATCTGTTATTGCTGCCCTAAGAGCACCTGCTTTGGGACAGCTCAAAAATGGCATAAATGCTAAAAGGGCAACTTTCCTCTGGGTTTGACACCTCTTGCCTCAGCTTGGCTGAGCCTGGCAGGCTCTGGGAACTACTCGTGCTTCCATCCAAGGGGCCTCATTGTGTTAAAACTTGGACTCTGTGGAGTGTAACTGTAGAAATGTGTTAAGAAGTACGTTATTGCCTTTTTTATTCTTTCATACATATGTCTTGAGTACAGTGGAGCTACACCCCTTCCCAGAGTGCCTGAGCAAAGGCGCTGGCACCCTGGGATCCCAAAATGCTGGTTTTAAGCAACCCGCAGTGCTGAAGCTGCACCAGTGAGGGCTGAGCTATGCAGGTGCCAAGTGGTGTCACCCATTTGGCCAAGGTTTTGCTGAGATAGGAAACCATCCCAGAAACCCTCCCAGAAGCAGGTGTTGGGCTCCGGTACAGGACTGTGCTGGACCTTCTTTCCCACCGGGTTTAGTCTACAAAGTGCCAAGAACTATTTTTTTTGCTCTAAAATAAATCTTTCCTCTCCATTTATTTTTCCTCCTCCCCCCGAAAAAAACCCAAACGAACACACAACAAAAAAAGACAAAAGGTGTCTGCTGTAGTTCACTGTCACTGTTAGGAACCTGTTGCATCAAACTAGTGCTTATCTGACTGAACACAAAGGGAAAAACATAATGGAAGTTTTTCCCCTGGATAATGAACCTGGTCATAGCACGGCTGGAAAAACCTGCAACGTGAAGTTGTGTCTAAGAAGGTTTTAGTGCTGACTGCACAGCGAGCCTTGCACTGCAAGGAGGGCCTCAAGTGGGCTTGGGGGAAATGGTGGGGAGCTCAGTGCTCCTGTGGTGTCAAAGTCCAATGTGCCGGGTAGTTCAGCCTCTGTGATTTACAAGGGTGCAACGCTGGGCTGCTCCCCTCCCGGTGCTCCTCAGGATGCTTTACCTCATGCATCCTAGAGAGGAAACTTCTAGAGTTTCATAGGGTAGCTCATGGCAAATCTAAAATTTCTTGGTTGCTCAGATCCTGCTGAACACTGACAGATTTTCCAGGACTGTGTGTGATGACATCAAACAGCACAAGGTCACTTTTGTCTTTGGGGTAAGCACCTTCCTGCAGCAGTGACACTCGAGCTGATGCCAATGGGGACACCAGCTCCAGGAAAAACATGTCCTGCCAGTTGTGCAGGGTCCCCTCCTGCAAGTGTGATCTGGAGGAGCATGTGGGGAGTCCAGTCCCCACTGAGCTCCTGAACTGGCTTAGAAAAGCCCTTTCAGATGCTGGCTTGGTCTGCCATTATTAAGAAGAGTCTCATGATTAAGAGGGGTTTTTTGGATTTTTCTAACTACTCTCTGCTTTCTCACCTCTCCACTCCCCTGATCTGCTGCAAAAGAGGCTCTAGCTGTGAATCAGCCTCTGGTTTGTCCATGCTGGCAGCAGTCTTGGGGTGCAGCTCTGCCCCTGTGCCCAGGGCTCCCACCGGGGGAACTCCCTCAATGAGACTGCTGGCAGAGCAAGGGAATTAGTCAAAGCTGTAGCACAATTGTTGTGGGACCATTGTCCCACAGTTAATCCAGCCCTGCCAAACTGTCCCAGGCAGACCCTTGTCTGCTCTGGTCCCTCCCTTGGCAGGGATGGATAGAGGACAGTACAGGGATGATGCGCCAGTCATTTTTAGAGGTGATGAGCAGAGCCCCCCTAAGCTGCCCAGCTGCTTTGTTCTGTGTTTCTGTGCCAGGTTTAGGACTTTGATATGTCCAGCACAGAGAGCCTGTGAAACGCTTGTCTAATTTAGGTAAAATGAGTTGAAAATCCCATTTCCAAGTGGGTTGGAGGAAGGCACCTGATTTATACCTCCGCCACCCGCCGGGATGACTGCAGGGGGTATTCTTAGCTCTGCCAAGGAAGGACCGCTCCTGCCGCCTGGCAGCAGCATCCCTCCCGCCACCAAGTATTTATGGAAAGTTTCAGGGAGACTCTTGCCATTTCCAAGGGGAGTTGCTGTTGTTCTTGCAGACCGTGACTTTTAAGAGCTGCCAGTCCTGCAATGCTGCAGCTCCCGCCCTGGTGAGCTCGTGGCCCATCCCGGGGCTTTGCTGCCGCTCCTGTTGCCTATTCTTAGCTCCTGGGGTTATTTGCAGCAATGGTGACTCAGAAAACTAATTATTGTGTTGAGGTTTCTGAAGGGGAAAAAATAACTCAATGCATTGTGGTTTCCTTACTCCTACTTTAACTTTTAATATTTAATACCTTCTGGTTTATTGTAAAAGCTGTTGGACTTTTTGGCAGGATTCGGATAAACATTCATTTAGAAACTCATCTGTCCCCAAGTGCGTGTCACCTGTGGGCTATCCCCTCATGCTGGCAGTGGCTGGGATGGAGTTGTCATGCCAAGTAAGGAGGTTTGTGGAAGCCTGGGAAGGATGGCAGCTGTCCTGCAGTGGTGGCTGTGGCTCTGGCAGGGGACAGGAGGTGCGTGTGGGGTTTCTGGAGCAGCTCAGCCCCAAGGATGTGGTGCATTGGCAGTCCTCTGGTGTCCCAAGGAGGACACACCTTCTCCAGGCAGAGAAGCCACCTCCTGGTCCAAACTGCTTCTGTGGGCACCACCTGTGCCTGGTGACAAGGCACAGCAGTGATTTAAATCCCCTGGCAGGGACACATCTGGGTCCCTCCTGCACTGCAGTTCCTGTGAGGCTGCTGGCCCCAGTTCCCTGGTGTAAATGGGGCAAAGCAGAGAAAGCAGAGGCTTTCCAAATACCTGGAGAAGCTTCAGAGCATGATTTGCTGATGGCTGTGGGCTGTCCCAGCCAGAGAAGTGCCTGGTGGAACTGCAGAGGCTGAGGTGGCCTATGGCCATCTCGTCTGGGTAGCAGCTGGGCAAGAAGTCTTTTACCTTGTGAAAGGCTGAAGAGGTCACCCCCAGCACTCCATGATGAGCTGATGGAGGAGCTGATGTTCTTAGTGGCTTGCAGAATGGGTCTGGAGTAGCTGAAGGATGATGTACTGATCACATTGGCCAGAAGCTGCTCCCTTCTCGGGAGGCTGGGGGAACACAGACTCACAGAATAGTTTCAGTTGGAAGGGACCTTAAAGACCATCCTGTTCCAATCCCCCTGCCATGGGCAGGGACACCTTCCACTAGACCAGGTTGCTCCAAGCCCCATTCAACCTGGCCTTGGACACTTTCAGGGATGGGGCAGCCACAGCTTCTCTGGGCAACCTGTGCCAGGGCCTGCCCACCCTCATGGCCAAACATTTCTTCCCAATATCCAATCCAAATCTATTATCTTTCAGATTAAAGCAATTCCCTCTTATTCTAAGACTACGTGCCCTTATCTCCCTCTTTGTGAACAGCATCACATCCCAGTACTGTCATTCCGTGCCAATTCCCTGCCAGGTTCTCCCGAATGGGAGGACAGTCCCTCTGGCCACTCCTACAAACAAACATCATTGTGGATGGCAACACCTGGGGTGTGTTTTGCTTTCCAATGAGGAAAATAAATAGAGAAATAAACAAACAAACAAACAATACGGAGGCAGTTTTCCCAGTGTTAATATGAGTATTTTAAGGAAAATTCTATACCATTATCTGATTGAGTGTAATCATGAGCTGACCTGTGAGTTTTAGGCCTGTAATTGAAACAAGTGAGTGAGTGCCATTGTTTCCCTTCCTGCTGTATGAGGGAAAGCAAAGCAATTACGAGAAATCGGGGAGATAAAGACGAAGGTGTAGTTTTGGTTTTTTAATGAAAAATCTATTTTTAGTCTCTTTGTGGAATGGGGAGAACTTAAATGCCTTTAAATTTTTATTTTTTTTTTTTTACAGTAAATAGGTTGTCCTTAGTAAGTCCAGGGATATTAGTCCTGCTTCAACAAGCAAGAGTGCCTTCTGATGAATGATGTGTTCAACCCCTCCATGCCTTTGTATTTCCTATGCATTCCACAATGCTTGGCTCACCCTGCCGAGTTCTGTGATTGAAATTCATTGCCAAATTTATTGAGAAATTAATGAGAAAAGCTGCAAAGTATTGACTTTGAGAGGAAAACACAACTCATCTTGAATGAGGAGGAAAATGCAGCAATAATTTAGCCACTATTGATTTTGCCCTGTCCATGTATTGATCTTCATTTTACAATATTAATTTGCACCTGCAATCGGCTGCAAAGGGAACCGATTTCATTTCTTTGCAGTGTTAATGTGCAAAGCATTAGGTGCTCTTAAGAAGTGGTGGTATTACAAGTCACATCGGAAGGGCTGATTTTTTTTTTTTTATTTGTGCTTGTTACCGAAATAGACTAAAAATTAATTTTTTTGTCTGACAAAATATTAAAGCGAAAACCCATCTCCAATGTATATACCTCCTCTCAGCCCCGTAGGCTGCTTTTCATCTGGGTGAGGAACAATCAGCAACCTGAAATTCCAACCACTTCTCATCATCATGCCCATATCAGTTCAAAGTTCATGAAATTTCTATGAGCATTGATCTTTACCCATTGATTTTTTTTTGCAGCAGATCTTTGAAATTTTAATTTCCCGAGCATCTGAATTTCTTATAGATGAAATGCACTTGGTAGAGACAGTTGATGATAAAGTGGTGAACTTAGCATCATTTTAAAGCCTAAAAAAAGGAGAAAAACCAGGCATTTGCAGACTTTGTATAATGTTTTGAGGTGAAATGATAAAGGTGCTCTGATAGGGGTGAAGTATTCAGCGGGGAGTTAAATATCAATTTTGTCTTCAGTGGCCACACATTTTTAATGCAACTTTTTATACAGTCATTTTTGAAAGAAAAGCTATCTGGAGAAACAGCAGGACTAAGAGACATTCTTCACTGCACAATCATTTGCTCACAGCAGTCTTTATCACCTGGTCAAGTTCACCTAGTTACTTATCAGTAGGACATTTAATAACCTCAAGGTGATATAATTGCTATTGGCATTTTTCCCCCTTGGATTCAGCTGGTTAATGTGTAAACTACTTGTCAGCAAATAGCACTTTGTCACTGAAATCACTAACACCCTCTAGAGGAATGTCTCTGTATTGAGCAATTTAATTTTACTTTATTTAATTTTTACACATTACAACCTGTGTTCATTCAGGCACGTTGAAGCCTTGCAGTCTGCTAAAGCAGGGTGCGGGTGTCCCTGTTAGTAAAATATACTATATCTTATTTAACAATCCCCATGGCTTAATTGAAGCTCTCTCTTGTCCCTCAGAAAAGGAACTGCAGATGTTCTTATTATGTAGTTATGCTGCTAATGTGAAAAACTGCCTCATTACGAGGATCTGTTTGTAGCTAGAAAATTACTGCATTATGACAAATGCATGATTGGGAAGTTACAGGAAGATGATCATTATT
>JAWMRA010000146.1:17875032-17890032 GCA_035584735.1 Pseudotriccus pelzelni | reverse complement strand
GTTTTGGAATATTTACACAGATAAATCTAATTTGATGTCTGTGATTTTAAAATACTTTGTTTGTAGGCATGTGTGACATATATGTTACTAATAAAAGTAATAGTTGATTTAATTTACCTGTTGTAATTGAAAATGCATGTAGCATATTGCATTTAAAATTAATTTTGATACTAATGAAAGGAGGGAAACAGGATTATTAGATATGTTCAAACGCATTTTTTTTTTTGCTTGCAACATAATTATTAAATTGATTGCTCAGATAGGAACAAATTGTTGTTTAAAATCCTGATTCTGCTATGTTTCCTCTTCTAAAAAGATTGTCTTTTAATGCATTTCCAAGCTAATAAGCCTTATAAAATTCTTTACTTGCTCTTGAATTAGTTTTCACTGATGGCTACACCTTATGAAAGCTTGTTGTTAGCATAAAAATATCAATCACAAAATGAAGACCCCAAAACAGCCTTTTTAAAGTAAATCACTGCAACAAAAAAGTTTTTCTTGTCAGCTCTGGCATTTGAAGGTCTGGAGAGGCTGAAAGTTCACGCAGTGTGTTGGTACAAAGCGGGACTTGAGCCTGTTGATAATTGCTCCTAAAGACAAACGTGAAGGCACCTGACACAGCTGGATCGAAGAGAGCTTTTGTTGGCTGTCTGTGCTAAGAGGAGAGACAACATAGAGTGCTCGCGGATGATTTAAGTAGGGTTGGCGTGATAAGGTTATCTCAAGCTGCAAGAGTTGATAGGGCAGTGAGAGACAACCCAGAGCAAAGCTGTGCAATCAATTAAAACTGTGTAATATATGCTGCATGAGGAAACCCCCCAGCCCTAAGTCTATCTTATAAAATAACATTATTTTTTTGGGGTGGGGGGGTTTCTAACACAGTAGGTTACAGTCGCAACACAAGCAGTGTTTCCCCGCGAGGATATGTTCCCAGCAGTACTCCTCAGCAGTCCAATTACAACACAGTCAGCAATAGCATGAATGGATATGGCAATGCCGGCATGCCCAATCTAGGTGTACCAGGTTCCCCTGGATTTCTTAATGGCTCCTCAGCTAACTCTCCTTACGGCAGTAAGTGTCTATTTTTGGTAACACATCATCATATAGATTCATATTTACTACAAAAAAAAAAAATCAACTCCTTGCATTGTTTTTGATTTTCCTCTGTTGTCAGCTACTGGATAAAAGGAGGGGTGACTCTGGAGGCTGGACGTAAAAATGAAAATAATAAATTGATCTGTTTTGTGCCAGAATACAATCTCAGACAGAGAAAAAAAAATAAACCAAACCGAAACAAAACAAAACAAAAATGAAACAAAATAAAAATTGGACTGCGCAATTCGTAACAAAAGTCCAACACAAAAGAGTTTGCCTGTTATCCAGAGAGTGGCCAAGCCAAGGCATTTCATTTTTATTTTTTTATATATATTTTTTTTATATATATATATATTTCTATATATATTTTAAGAGGCAAGGCCCTATCACTCTCTTTTTTTCCGTGTTTGCCGTGAAAACCTCAATCTGAGTCCTGATTATTTTTGCTTTATTGCAGTAGTGCCGTCAAGCCCTACCATGGCAGCCTCTTCGGTCACCCTCCCTTCAAACTGTAGCAGTACACACGGCATTTTCTCATTCTCACCTGCCAATGTCATCTCTGCAGTGAAACAAAAGAGCGCCTTCGCTCCTGTTGTCAGGCCCCAAGCCTCTCCTCCACCATCTTGCACCAGTGCAAATGGAAATGGACTTCAAGGTGAGCTGGATCTCTCTCAATTTTCTGTGTATTGCCTTTTTCTTTTTTTTTTTTTTTTTTGGTGCATACACTTGAGCCCTCGTGGTTTCTTTGGGAGAAAGGTACCCGGCTAATCTTTTTTTTTTTAGGTTCTCGGTGCTCTTGTAGTGATGCAAAAGCAGGGGGAGAAATAGGGTAGCACGAATGGTCTGCTGAGATCTTTAGTTCATTTTTAACACTTGTATTAGAGAAAGCACTGGCTGTTTTTCTGGTATTTTCCCTTAGGAGTTCGTGACTTGAATTTTAAAGGAATAGTGTATCCCTGAATGCCTCTTGGAAGGTTCATGTACTCCGTGTGTTTATATGTTTTTTGAACACGTTTCTGTGGATGTTTAAATCCAGCAGCGTTCTGGCGAGACGTGGTGTGATTTCCTTGTTTTACATAGGGTGCAATAGTGATTTCAAATATGTCAAGTTAATATAAATCAGGTTAAGCTCTCACTTCCCCTGGACTAGGTAGCCCTGTATGCAGGGGGTTTGCATGCTCTGGTGGTCTCAGCTCGCTCTCTTACTGTGGTGTTAGAGTGGTTCCATCTCTAAGTGAGCTGAATATTTAAATTAAGGCAGGCAATTTTAATATATTGCTTTTTTGGTATTTTTCTTTTTCTTTTTAATCCATGTGATTTTGTGTGGGCAGGGCAAGGGACAACTTATAAACCAGTTGCAGAATTCCCATGGTCATCTGCTGGGGGTGGGGCAGGAGGAATTACAGTAGAGTGTATGTTTGGTAGAAGAACAAAAATATGAACAAAGAAGTCTTCCCAAAAAGCAAGACTTAGGTCTTACTATACCACTTTTAAGACATATTTTAACATTTAGAAGGCAGGACTATAGATGGATTAGAGTAACTGGAATGTTTACCTCTGGTTGAGTCTCGCTGTGCAGTAAATTGGAGCACTTCAGATCCCATCGAAATCAGGAAGGGTTGAGGACACTCGTACCCCAGAGGTCATCACTCCTCTTGACTTCCTCAGTTAAGAATTAGCAGTACAGTGGTATTTATCCTTTGTATTACCATGACACCCATGATACAACGAGCACTCACAGGCAAACAGATGACAGATATTTTAATTTGCTAAACAAATTCTGAACACCTGCATTTTGTGGGATCTGAAGGCACTTTGGAGAGACATAACCCTCATCCCACAGAGCTGCCTGTCCACCACAAATCCAGACCATTCCAGACCACGATCTCAAAAGTAATGTTTCTGTAGCTTGTTATTGACTTCTTGGCCCAAAAAAGCATATGAGAGCTTGTTATGCACTCAGGTCAAGGAAGAGCTGAGGAATCTGCTACGCCAACTTATTATGGGATGAATGTTCAAGAAAAGGATAATTAGATTAACAGTTTCTTTCATATTTCTTTGCTGGAAGCTTCACTATGTTACTACTGTAAGGAGGAAACTACACTGATATTCTTAGAAAGAATAATCCATTAATAAAATAATCCAGTGTCCTACTTTCCTCTTTTTATAAAAAAACACCACTATGAAAAGTAAATACTGAAATAAAATAAAGAAAAATAAAATCTTAAAAATAAAATATTAAAATAAACTAAAAAAATTGAAATAAAAGAGAATAATAAAATGAATAAAATAAACAAAATAAAACATTATAAATGTGGCAACACATGACAGATCTGAGGCAACTCCTCTGTAGCAGATATTTGTATATCATATACATACTGACTTGTTGATTGTGATTTACTCTGAAAAATACAATTATTTAAACATCTAAACTAAAATGATCTGAATGTCTGTAATTTCAGTATGTAAATACAGGGCTTCCGATCAGATAGTCAAGGGCTTAGGTGCTTAAAAGCTCTAGATTACTGCAAGGTGGGGTTTTAAGGAGAACTGGGTGGGCTGAACGCCTGCACCAAGCACCCAACGTCCCTTGGCACCTCCCCAAACCTTTAATAATTGTACAGCTCCAGCCTGAAGTGCAAAATGCTTCATACATAAAGCTCAGAAAATGGCTTTGAAACAGCCAATACTGATTTTGTTAACTAGGTCATGAATTTAACTCTTAGGCTGAGCCCAATCCTGCTCTGGACTAAGCTTTTTCCATGGCCAGACAGCCCAGTGAAGACCTAACAATGCCACTAAACCCTGATTTTAGGATCCAAGCAGCAGACCTGGTGTCATCCTTTTGGATTTTGGTTCAGCAGCTGAACTGAAAATAAATAAAAGTGTTGAAAACAAACAAACAAACAAACAAACAATTGCAATTTTTTCCCCAACTGGCTGAACAGAATAATTTTTTGTTGAGCAGAATGATCCAGAGAAATAGGAAGAATGTCCTTCTGATCTGGCACTTAGAGCAGCGAGCTGTGGTAACTGGAGCAGGGTTGAATTGTTTATGCAAAGTAGAACCACAAAGTGATGCTCAGTATTGTGAGAGTTCAGGAGCTTACACAGAATCACAGAAACCTGGAATGGGTCGGGTTGGAAGGGATCTTAAAGACCATCTACTTAGAGCCTACTTAGAGCAGAGACACCTTCCACTATCCCAGGTTGCTCCAAGCCCCCTCCAACCTGGCCTTGGACACTTCCAGGGATTGGGCAGCCACAGCTTCTCTGGGCAACCTGTGCCAGGGCCTCACCACCACCTCACCTCACTCAGGTTCCTTCAGCTCCAAAGCAGAGGCAACATCACTTCTCCCAACCAAAACTATTGAGTTAATTCAGACTGAACTCACAAAAGGTTTCAGGTTGACAACACCTCCCCCCAGTTGTTCTCACAGATTTCAACCACTGCCTTGAACTGAACAGCAGCCAGAACTGAGTGGCAAGACAGGGATGAATTTGTCATCTCCTTTCTTCAAGAGATGTCACAAAGAAAAGTCACCAACACCCCTGTGTTGGTATTTATTTACTGCATTTGACCCATACAGTTATTCAGGGAATTTCTGCTTCTTTCTTCCTACTTTCTTAGTCATTTATGGACATCGAGCTTTTTTTAAAGGTGCTTTCTGGACACTATGCAAGCAGCTTGAGAGTCTTCTGATCAGCACATTTTCTACATTAAGTTAAAATCTGTAATTCAAGAGCTGCAGTCCAACGCAGCAGAAATTTTGTTTGTGATCTTGAAATACAAAGTCTCCTTACAGAGCAAGATGTAAAGGAGCTGAGTGGCAGCTGGAGAGCCTGCACTGTTAGGACTGGTCACACACACTTAGTCGACCCAAAAGGGAAATAAGAGCTTGTAGTCACTGTTGTATTGGAGGTAAATCATTCCGTTTATGGATAAGGAGGGACATGGATAAGAATGCAGACACAGGTGGTCCTTTAGCAGGGATTTGGGGGTTAATTGCACTGATACTTGCTGGGTAAACAACCGCAGGATGTGTCTATGTGTGGGAAAAATGCCGTTCTTGGTACACCTGAGATGGTGAGAACACAGGAGCAGAGCTATGAAGCTCCACCTGGAGCTCAGGTAGACATTTTTGTCTCCTAACAAAGCATAAAGCAGGGGCTGAGCTGCTCTACCTCCTGGCTTATGCTAACATCACCCTAAGCATCAGGACCACCTGAGCCCTCCTCACTAGAAGCAAGATCTTGCTGCCAGGAAGCACGACCCCAAAACCCACTGCACTGTAGGACCTACTGCCCAAGAGTGAATGTGCCTTTAGCCAATAGTTTCTTATCTAAAGATATCCAAGACCCCTGCTAGTGGAAGGTGTCCCTGCTCACGGCAGGGGGTTGGAAGAAGATGGTCTTTAAGGTCCCTTCCAACCCAAAGCAGTCTGTGATTTTACGAAGGCAGAGGTTAAGAATAAAAACAAATGAAAAAGAAGACAACCTGGGGAGATCTCAGAGGGGTCAGGGTGCAGGCCATGACAGCCGGGGCTGATGTGTTGTCTTCCCCCTTGCTGCACCCATGCCAGCTGCACATCCATCCCCAGCCAGCCGGTACCTGATCAGGGTCAACGCTCGGAAGCTGCAACTCACAGAGGAGACACCTCTCTCTTGTTGTCCCGTGGCCGTGACTCACTCCTGTGACTAAGCCCACAAAAAAGGCCCTTTGGGCCATATCCAAAAAGCCACAATCTTGTTGACTCCATATGACCTCCATTGCATAATCTATGATCAGAAAGTCAAGTACTCACACACTTTTTTAAGAGCAGGATCCTACTGTATGTGTTCCTTTGGGCAGAGAGCCTTTTCCTGTTTAAAACAATGGACATTTAAGGTATAAAATATTTCTTTTAGTGAGAAAGTGCTGGCTCGCTGCGAAGTTGGAAGTACAATATGTGTTCAAAATTTGGTTTTCAATTGTAATTTACTTTCTATAGATTGTGAAAGATATTGCTCTCTGGTTATAGGACTCTAATGCAGAGCAAAGGGTCTCTATATTCTTTTAAAATTGCATCCTGCTTAATTTTCTGGTCTTTCCCTGGATGAAAGTATTAAAATTATTATTAAAAAACTAGCCAGCTCATTTTTCTTTAAGAAGGCATTTGGTATCAATTTGCACAGCAGGAAGCACAGTGCAGAAATTCACAATTGTCAAATGCTGCCACTAAAAAAACAGTGAAATAAATGTCTGGAGCACTAACCTTGCACCCCCCTCCCATTGTGCCACAGGGAGAATTCAACAAAAATGGTTCAATTAAAAAATTTAGACTTCCCTCCCCCACTCCCCCCAAAAAACTGTGCAGCAGATAATCTAATTTTTCACACAGTAGAATCATAGAATCCCAGAGTGGTTTGGGTTAGATCGACCACCTTAAAGACCATCCAGTAACACCCCCTGCCAAGGACAGGGACACCTTCCACTATCCCAGGTTGCTCCAAGACCCTCCAACCTGGCCTTGGACACTTCCAGGGGTGAAACATGGACACCACTAAATCTAGTGGTGAACATGCTGGTGGTCCTGGCTGATGGTTGGACTTGATGATCTTAAAGGCCTTTTCCAGCCTTAATGGTTCTGTGAGCCTATGATAACATCTCCAGCATCCTCCAGTTCAAGCACACCAGGTAACCAGACTGACGTGGTGACAGGTTTCCTGCTGACTGAATCCCACAGGAGAAGCCAGACTGAGAGCAGGGGTTTGGCAGATCCAAACACAGAGCAAGGTCATTTGCTGGCCTGGGCTGATGCAACATGGAACAGAGCAGATTTAGTGAAGGGTTGTTTTAATTGTTCTTTAAGGGTGGTGAGGCATTGGAAGGGGCTGCCCAGGGAGGTGGTGGAGTCCCCATCCCTGGAGGTGTCCAAGGAAGGACTGGATGTGGCACTCAGTGCTCTGGGCTGGGTGACAAGGTGGGGATCAGGCACAGCGTGGACTCAGTGGGCTGGGAGGGCTTTTCCAACCTCAGGGATTCTGGGATTCTGTGAAAACATGATGAAAAAACTAAATGTTTTGGGTCAAAAGGGTCTCTACCAATACACACATTATTCTCCAGTTAAATTTTGTAAGTTCATTTGCTGTTCAGCTTTAAAACACTCAGCACTATAAAAAATGTGAAATTATAACTTGAGTTTCAGTTTCAACATATTTGTTACATCTAATTGGGGAAAAAAGTGGCAGAGTTGGAAAACTTTAACCTATTTCAAGGGCATCACTCGAGCTATGCTTTAGAGAACATCCCATCCGAACCCTTCCAAGAAATGGTGCCAGAAGGACCAGGACTGCTCAGGGCTCTGGGTGCATCCGTTGGAGCAGCGCTGATGGTGCAGACCACGCTGCTGTAGGAAGTTGTGTCACCTATGAAATGTGTATGGACCCGGCTCTTCCAAACCGTAAAGCTGCAACAGCGAATCGGAAATAAATTAATATTGTTGAAATTAATGAACTGAGAAATTGAAGTTCACATCACTACACGAACAAATTTATTAATATCTGTTGTACATAAATTAATGAGAAATATCATTATGGCAAAAATTAAACAACACTAAAATTAAAGACTGTCTAAATTATGTTTCTACCAAAGAGTTAGCTAGGAGAAAAACCCAGTGGTTGTTGGCGTATCAGTCTTTATCTCTTAAAAAACTCAGGGTATGGCTGATCAGGGCTATTGATAGAATCACAGAATCACAGCATATGCTGAGTTGGAAGGGAACCAATAGGATCATCGAGTCTAACTCCCGGCCCTTCACAGGACCATCCCCAGGAGTCACACCATGTGCCGCAGAGACTGCTTGAGCTCTGGCAGCCTTCATGCCCACTGCCCTGGGGAGCCTGTTCAGTGCCCAGACACCCTCTGGGGGAAAAACCTTCTGATATCCAACCTAAACCTGCCCTGACACAACTTCAGGCTGTTCCCTCAGATCCTGTCACTGGTTTTTTTTATGGTGTTTGAGCTCCCGAGTTGGGAGGGGGTGTAGGGTCCTTGGCTTTGGTCTTGGAGAGTTCTTGGCATGCTCAGTCCTGCTTTTATCATAAAGTAGAATTGTGGAAAAGGAGGTTTTCTGCCCAGGTACAGGTCTGGGCAGGAAGTGATGGTTAGAGGGGATGTCCCCAGGGGATGCTGTTATGGTCAGCAGTGTTGTCGGGAGCCTGGAGAGCTGTGCATAGGAGTCAGGGTGTCCTTCCCTCAAAATCCTGCTTAGAGCCTCCTTTCCCAAGGAGAAGCCCTTTGTTTTGCTGTGAAAAGTGGGTGCCCACGGTCCCTTGGTCCAAGGATGATATGGAGGAAACCTGGCTCTGCATCCTCCCACCCTGTCCCGTTTGAGCATCGCGGTGGCTTTGAACCAGCTGTGCCTTCCCCGCAGCGTGACAATAACAGCTCCTTTTTCTTCTCTTTTCTCTTTTAGCCATGTCCGGGCTTGTAGTCCCGCCAATGTAAAGTCACTTTTGTTTACCTACCGTAGCACCAAGCTGCAGAGGATGGGCTTAGGGGACAAGTTTAGTATATTAAGACATGCTGATGGAAGCAGTATCTTCACACAGAATCAGCAACAAATCGAAAATGCTACAGGAAAAAAAAACAAACAAAAAAAAAAGAAAAGAAAAAAAAAGACTTTGTTTAAAGATTTTATTTAAACTATTAAGAATCTACATGCAAACAACCTACTTCTTCATGAACAATTCCATTTTATTGACTGAATTTTTCTCATATTTTCACATTTCTCAGTCCTGGAGAATAAGGAAAAAGCGACGCCTATTTTGTATAAAGTTTCTGATTACGTCTTGGCTATGTCTAGTACTTGCTATGTGTTGGGAGAAACTTTGTGGATGCACCATTTTGATTATCATGAAACACTGATGAAAAATGCCTCCGAACATTTTTCTGTACTCATAACTAGATTCACAATGGTTGTGTATCTCTATAATGTGAAATATTTTTTTGTGGTGGAAAAAAAGGGGGCCAAGGAGGTTATGAGCCATCAAACTGGAAAAAAAATAATAAAAAAAAAATAAGGATGAATATATGATTAGAAAAAAAAAGAAAAAAAAACCACACAAAAAACCGGGGGCGCGGGGGCGGGCACGGGGGGGTTTATCGTTGCTTAACTTCATCTTAATGAAATGGAACTTTGTAACTTATTGTAGTTAGAAATTGTAACTTTGATATTGAATTCTCTTGCCTTCAACAAGCACACTGACAGAGAAAAAAAAAAAAGAAATTGCTACTGTCTGTTGGTTTAAAAAAATGAAAAAAATATACTTCCACTGCTAGAGCTTCCTGTTAAGCAAGTGTGATCTGCAACATTTTTTCAACTTTTGCTAGCACTGTATACTATTGCATTTTAGGCTACTGTGAAGTCTATGTTTCTTGTACCAGAAAATTGTCCTTTTGACTTCTAGATCCTTCTTCCCTAATGTGTTTTGTATGTGGTTATAAAATTGTAGACTTTTGTGATTTTGCCAAAGTTGTAGCTAAATATTTATACACTTGTCTTGAATTTTTTTCAGATCCACTTAAATATTTAGAAAACAAAAAGCAGATTTTATTCCTTATGGAGGCTATAAGGAATAAAATAGTCTTACCCATCGCAACACTTTCTTTCACATAAACACTTGCAGTCACTAAGGGAATTTATTTTGTAACATATCAACTATAAATATTGTATTTATCTTTGAAATTTTGTATATTGCTTTTCATAATTTTTTTCTCTTTTTTTTTTTTTTTTTTTTTTTTTTTTTTAATGTTCCTGTATGTATTGGTTTTTGTCCTGGCCTGGTATCATGATGCTGAAAAAAGCATTAAGCCAAGAACCATTGCCTTCATGTTTTTCTTTTAAATAAATGAGTGTCCATGCATTTCATTTGTACTTCATAAAGTTGTTCTTGTTTAGCATTTCCATCTTTTTTTCTTTATTATTTTTTTTGAGGAAAAATCAAATTCATTGTTTATTTTTATATTATTTTTAAGTTATCAGAACAAATAATTTTGAAAAAAACAGTCGTTTGTTGTATAGTCAAATCAAAATTGTGCCACATGGCTGTAATGAATACTAGTAGAATATGTGCATGTGATACAGCCACAGAAAAGATGAATCTATTTTGTGGTTGCATTTTTTATTTCTTTTCTTTGTTTGTTTGGTTTTTTATTTTATTTTTTAATTCTTTTTTTTTTTTAAAGATTGTAAAAAGTCATTTTTAGCTGCCACCCATGACTTTGCCACATAGCTGAACTGTGTTTACTGGAAAAATTCAGAGGCCTAAAGTTTAAAAATAAATTCACTTCTGATGTTTTAATTAAAATGTTTGCCACATGAACTTCTCTGATGCCTTAAAAGTGAACTTCTTTGAAGAACTTTCGTGCTGTTTTATCACAGGCTTAAACCACAATTGTCAATCATGACTTCATTTGGATGATTTCTGGTGTAAAAAAAATAAGGGGAAAAAACAAAGCACAATCCCGGTGTACAATTCTCCCACTCCTTTCTGTGTCGATTTTCTGCTGCACTCTGCATTCTCCCAAACCCTGCACTGCTCCAACACGGGAAATCAGGATCACACCAAATTTTTAATGTCTGGGCGTTGTTTATTTAGGTTTCTTGGGGTGTTATTTTTTAGGGAACTTTTTGTAAATGACCCATAGCCGACTGTACTTTTTAAACTGGAATGATCTCCGTTGTATTCCGTGGCTCTTGGTGCCAAACCCAGCGAGAGGAACGTGGAGTTGCTTTTATTTCTTTGCACTAACTGGTTTGCCAGCACAGCACTGCAAAACACGTTGCAAACTGCAGCAGAATTCACCTTTTAACCAAAAAGGAGGGATCGTTTTTTAAAATTATTTTAATTATTATTTTTAATTTTTTTTTCTTTCTGGTCAAAAAAAAAAAAAGCACATTTCAATAAAGCTTTTATTAAAGGGTTTAGAAGAATGATACAACTCTGCGAGCACGCCCAAGGCTTGGCTAAGTGGGAAAGCCTGAGAAGTCACTTTGGAACTGAATTGCCTCCGTTATATTTTGTCTAAGTAAGGTTTTGATCTAAAAAACAAAAACAAAAACAAAAGAGGTCACGTGTACATGTTAAGAAAGTCTGCAAGTTCCTTCATAAATGCAATCTGTTTGTGTTTTAGATTAATTAGTCAACGCACTCATTGCTTCATTGTCTCCAGACGAAAAGCTTCACTAAATGGTAGATTTTACTGTTAAAGACCCTACAATAAGATTGTTTTATCTGTACATTTTTTCATATATTTAACTGTATAAAAAAATGTTCATTTTACACAATATTTAATTAAAGTATTTCTTGTCTGTGAATTTCATTTTTAGTAATTTTATCTGGTTTGATTATTAAAAAAAATGACTAAAACAAGAAATGAAAAAATGCAACACTGGGGGTTTCATTTCTAAATATCAGAATTTTTATTTCTTGGTTATAAAAAAGCCCAACCCTTGACATGGTCTTTTCAGTTCCCTGGGAGGAGGATGAGGAAGGAGACCTCTGCTCCACAGAAAAATGCCTTGTTGCTCAACCTTGGTGCAGCATTAAACCAAAACTGCTCACTTTTTGTGAAGTGAAGGTAACAGCAGAATATCTCTTTTAACCAAAGCTGTGCACTTTGGACACCCTTTTTGTAAAGTGAATGGAACAGTAGATTTTTTTTTTTTTTTTTTTACTATTTTAATATCATATTGTAAAAGTCTGTAAACAGGAAAAGTTATTTTAAACAAAGCACAACCCAAATTTTCCGTGCGGCACTTGGACACCGAAGGTCGACGTGCTCGTCTTTTAACTGCTGATAAGGAAGCAAATGCTTTGGCTAATTATAATAGTGAGCACAAATATTTCAACCTCTGGATCATAGTGCATGCAGTGTACATATAACAGAGTTAAAACATATATATATATATATATATACTGGGAGGGCACGATGCAGCCTCTGAGTCAGAGAGAGTTACAACGCTGTGATTGATTCCAGGTCTGAGTTCTCCACCCCAGATGCCAAGTGTGCTCCTGTATCATTGTGTGTGAGCAGTAGCAGCAAAAAAAAGGTGTTTTTGTTTTTTTTTTTACAGGACTATGGGTCCGGCAGAGCAATGTCAGTGCCTATGGTGGTAAAGCAGGGAGTTTGTTATGGATTTTGATGTGGTCATTAATCAGAGGGCTGCTGACAACTTCGAGAGGGCACTGAGAAACTCTGAGCTCCATAGTAAATCCATGGTCTGGTGCATGTGGATGTAGTGCCAAATGACACACCGTGTGCCAGAGCCCCTCCTTCACCACCCTCTGTCTTAGTGGTGGAGTGGTGGAGTGTGATGAGAAGGTGCAGCTCACTGTAGTCACAACCTACAAAGGAGAAAAACCAGGATGTTTAACCATGTTTCCTTTCTTCTCCACTGTTTCCACAGTTATCATGTTTGATGAAAACAGGTGTGATGAAAACAGGTGTTAAAGCTATAGAGCACTTTTGATTATTATTATTATGCATTGAAAACTGTTCCACTTTGAGTGTGCATCCGTGTATCGTGTTTAAACGGCGGCATAATCAGATGCATCCCACTAAAAAAATAAGATGGTTTTTAGGGATGAAAGTCTGCGTGATGCCTACTGGCTCTTTTCCTTTTAGGTTTATTTCAAAGGTTTGAATAATAAGCATCTAAATGGTTCCTCTAACTTTCAATGCAAAGAAAACACAAAAGGAGAAAACCCACACAAGCTGTACAAGGAGTGACAAGTCCTAGAGCGATCTACCACCTACATCTGTAGCTGGGTAATAGCCCTGGTGAGGAAATGTGTTGTGTCAGCCTACAGTGAGTTTAGACATAGGAAGATGATAAAAATTCCTTAATCAAAAATGAAGGAATAAGAGTCTCTAAAAGTATACGCCAATTATTGCAGAGCAGCTTTTAAAAGTCTTTCAAGCTTTTAAAGATTATTCAAAGCACTTGAAATAGGCTTCAATCTAATGCCTCATTTCATTGCATTAAACAGCCTAGTTAATAAAGAATCAATATATTCAAAGGGCAAGGTTATCTTTTGTCTATAAGGGGTGGTGTCATTCTGAACCTTTTATAGTTCAAATGCTGAAAAAGACCTCATGAAATCCATACTCATCAAGTGGGTCAACTAGAGCAATAAAGAGGCCTCTGAAAGAATGGCTGCACTCCTTTAAAACAACTATAAGTCTTATCTCCCCACATAGTCCTCGCCAGGCTCCCGCAGAAAATGTCAATTTCTCATCAAGACAAGAGGCCCGACGATAATTTTTTTCCAGAGAATACACACAATTAGGAGAATGCAGAAAGGCCCCACCAGTGATTTGTAGCTTATTATGTCACGGGCAAGCTGCGATCCGCTGCTAAGCAGATAATAAGGGCTGTTGATAACTAAAGTGTCGATACGGCACAGAATGATTTTTGAATGTGAGCCCTTGTGCTTCCCCTCCCCTCCTCAGGCAGATCCCGGGGCCGATAATGGTGCATCTGCCAACCGACACCGCCCGCCGGACCCCACAATTAATGCCGTGAATAAATAGCACAAAGGAGCGGAGATTCTTTATACTCTTTGAGACAATTCCCTGTTTTACCCTTCAAGGAGTTCTTTTATGTGCGAACGAGGTTGCTTTTAATGAAATTTAAACTCATCAGAGGAAATCAAAACCCTCAAATCAGATTACAAATTGATTTTTTTTTTTTTTTTTTTTTTGCCACTTGTCGTTGTACAATGTAGTGCTCTGAGTTTTACAGGGAAAGGAAGAGAAAGCACCCAGTCTGGAGTCAGGGTGGGCAAACAACCTCTACAAGAGCACACAAAGGAAGAACCTTCCTGAAGTCCCACGAGTAATAAAAAGTTTTAAAAAGTTGGCGGTGTAATTCAAAAAGTGACTGGCTTTATTCAGATACTTATAAATGTAAAAATTTTAAATTAAATTGACTGTCCCAGAACTTTAAATTGTAGAAATTAAAAAATGGAACCCAAGCCACCTTCTTTTCTCATATATAACGCTAAATTTCATTGTCAGATAAAATTTCTCACTGTTCAGGTCAAAATTAACTGGTGGAGGATTTGAGACCTCGTGGTCTGGAACCCCACTTCACCAGTGCACTTTGGCCAGTTGAAATGTGATAGTGACAGAGGTGATATTATATTTTATTTTTTAAACATTCAAATAAGCAACAGTTGCACTTAACAGTTTTGTTTTCTTTTCCTTGACTTAGCGCTTCTACTGAAAGGGCAGTGTGAACTAAAGGTTGCAGGTAATTAGTCAAAAAAATGGTGCATTTTTGATGCCCACAAAGGTTTTAGAGGATTTTGGTTGTTATGCGACTCTTTTTTTTCTGTTTTATTTTGTATTTACCTTGAAATAAATTAAGCTTCTTCAGAAATGACTTTGTAACAAAAGACAGCAACTACCCCCAGAACAGACCAAGAAGGGGTCATGAGGGTGCAAAGAAATTATCTGAAAGATGCTTTGCTTCAACCTGACAAAAATCACATATTTCTTACTGTGTAAAATCTAAAATAGAAAAATCAAAAAAGGAAACTGAGGCTGGAATTGGTCTGGGTAATACAGTCAAGCAACAGTTGCCCTGTATCTGCAAAGAAGGATGGAGACACCAAGGAGAAGAGAAAGAAAGGAGGAAGATGTGAAAAAAAAATTGTACAGTGAAACCCAATAAAGTTGTGTTTCATGATCTCTGTCCTTGTGCTGTAGAGTTCTTTTATGGGGCAAGTGCTCAGGGTGGGTTTTGTGATGGCTCTGGAAAGGTTTGTGTTGGAAGGGACCTCAAAGACCATCCAGTTCCACCCCCTGCCATGGGCAGGGACACCTTCCACTAGCCCAGGTTGCTCCAAGCCCCG
>JAWMRA010000146.1:17815350-17874932 GCA_035584735.1 Pseudotriccus pelzelni | reverse complement strand
GGCAGGCCCTGGCACAGGTTGCCCAGAGAAGCTGTGGCTGCCCCAGCCCTGGGAGTGTCCCAGGCCAGGTTGGAGCACCCTGGGACAGTGAAAGGTGTTCCTGCCCGTGGCAGGGGTGGCACTGGAAGAGCTTTAAGGTCCCTCCCAACCCAAACCATCCCATGATTCCATGATTTCTATTTGTGGGACCTCTGTCACAGCAACAATTTATTCCTAATGCTCTCACACTCTGCCTAATTATCCCTCACTCAACAACATATTCCCAGAGCTTTTTAAGAAAGAATAAACCTCTATGAAAATATATCCTACACCGGTTTCTACAAGGGGGGGATTTAATGTTAATCATCATTAATACGATCTTCCCATTCTCCTAAATGAAGACTTATCCCAGCTAATCTAAAAGAGGGTTAAATTAAAGCAGCTTGAGTTGGCTGGGGAGCTGCTGCAGCCTCACCTCAGTCTCTAACCCACCTTTCCCATCTCTCCAGGGGAAATATTTCCATTAACGCAGTGATTAAGTACCTGGGCAGCATCCCCTGTCCTTGATCACATGGGTGCAGTGACATTAATACCACGAAAGAATATTTGAGAGCAGCACAGCTTGTTATTCTGCCTGTCAAAAAGCTGCTTTGAGGGCACACTGACCATTTAAAAGTCATTATTAGAATAAGCAACTTCCATAATAACTCCCGAGCTTCCCTTGCACAACCCTGGGCCTCCTCTGAGCTGCCAAGGGCTCATTTCCATTTTGTGCAATTACATTCCTACTTATGTGCTACAGAGAATTAAATCAATGGCTTTATGGTTTAAACACTGCTGGTGTTGAGGCTGCAACAGGAATACGAGCTGGGATTTATAAGGTGAAGCACAGTTTGGAGCTGGAATCCCAAAGTAATGACTCAAAATACCTTCAGAGTTACACCTGACCACTAATAATCTCCGTAATCAGACAGATACATTTGTTCTGAGATTTTTAAAAGCTCACCCATCTCTCTGCAGCAGAATTACAGAATATTTTTGCCTGGATTTAGGTATTTTTTTTCCGCCAGTTTTCCTCAGGCATGTCAATACACACTCATCATTCTTATTACTTTTATTATGGTGCTCTTATATTAACGTTAATTTGAGTATATCCCTCTAATAAACAGCATTATTAAGTGCCCAGTTTCTGGAGAAGAGAAGCTTTGGGCTTAGCTGGTTGTGGCCTTCCACTATGAGGAGCTACAAGAAAAACAGAGAGAGATTGATTACAAGGGATGGAGAGACAGGACAAGGGGGAATGGTTTCAAACTGGAAGAAAGTAAGATCAAATGGGATATTGGGAAGAAATTGTTCTCTGAGAGGGTGGGGAGGCCCTGGCACAGGTTGCCCAGAGAAGCTGTGGCTGCCCCAGCCCTGAGAGTGTCCAAGGCCAGGTTGGAGCAGCCTGGGATAGTGAAAGGTGTCCCTGCCCATGGCAGGGGGTGGGACTGGATAAGCTTTAAGAACCCTCCCCTCTCAAACCATTCCATGATCCTATGACACAGAGGGGTGTTTTACAGGCAGAGAGACAGGTCCTTCTCAGAGCAAACATCCTCATTTCTTAGAGCTTCCCCCCACCTCGGGTGTGTGGATTTCAGACTTAACAATGGTCCCTGATTCCCATTCCATGCTCCTCCTAGAACAGATCAGTGCCCAGGGGCTCCCCACGCCTGCAAGTGTGAGTGGGAGCCACCACAGCAGGTCCCCCGAGGTGGCTTCAGCTCATCTACCTCCAGTGGTTGATAGTGAGGGGTCTGAGGAGGCCAGTTCCCTCCTTATCCTGGGAGACAAAACTCCAGGCACCTCCCAGGGAACCCCCCTTAGGATGTCCCTGCTTTCTCAGAGGATGCCAAAAAAAATAAGACCAGGTTAATTTCTCACCCACCTTTGGAGGGAGAGGAGGTGAATCCCACCCTCCAGGCCCACACAAACCTCTGGGGTATGGCCACCTCTCGTCACCACTGGTGCTGTGTGCTGGAAGCTTCTGCAGGAAAGCTCCCTGAGGAGCATCCCTCGTGGCTGTGCAGGGATGCAGGGATGCAGGGATCCAAGGATGAAGGGATGCTCCTCAAGCAGTGCCTGATGGTGCACTCAGAACACGAGGGGAGATGTTTGGAGCTGAGCTTGAGGCTGGAGCAGCAGGTGGGATGTTCTTCACCTGCTCCTGAGTGCAGATGGAAGGACCAGAAGTGGGAGTGGGAGGCAGAGCAGGAGGTGAGAAGAGGAAAGAAGAAGAGGAAAGAAAAGGGTGAAGGGAAAGAGAAGAGGTAGAGAAGGGCTGAATCCTGCAGGAGGGGTGAAGCAGAGCCTGGGGATGAGCTCCAAGCCCCCTTCGCTGCTCCAAGCCCCCCTGGGACAGGGATCCTGGCTGCGGAGCAGGAGAGTGCAGTTCCCCAGTAATGGTTAAATCAATGTGTTTACGGATGATGACACTAGAGTGACACACAGTGGAGGAGCCTCATGAAAAAATAAACAGGTAATAATCACACTGCCGTGTGCACACTCCACTTCTCATTATTCCAGAAAAAATTAAAAGAAGGCCCACCAGGGTTGAAGGCTTCAGATTAACCATTCCCTCCCTGGGATCCCCAGACCCTGGTCACGCAGGGTGGGGGTGAGACCCCGCTTAGCACAAACTGAGGGCCGGGACTTGTGGGAGAGGGTGAGGGAGAGGCTCCAGCTCCAGAGAGCCCAGTGACAGCTTGCTGGGCTGTCACAAGAGCAGCTTCCAGCGCTGTGCCTGCCCAGCCCAGCTGCTGCTGTGGGCACTGCTGACCTCCCCTGCTCCCCAGAGCCCACGGCTGCGGCCGAGGCTTCCCCTGCACACGCACACGAGCTCGGGGTGGGGGGGGAACCTGCTCCCCTACGCTCAGTGCGGGCACCGACGCTGGGAGACAACTCATCTCCTCACATCCCCACCCTTGCCCCCGCTCCCCCTGAAGTCACAGAGACCCTCCTTCCAAGGAAAAGGTGTGTAAAAGATCGAGGAAATTGATCAAAACCAAGCAGAAGGCAACTTTTAGATGTGTTACTCAATGCAGTCGTTTGCAGATGACTCGAGGAGAAATATTTCATGGGTAAATGGTGGGTAACACCCCTTGGCTGAGTCGGTGACTGACCTGTGAGACCCTGGAGGCAGGTGGGGAGAGCTGGGGGGTCCTGCAGGGCTCTGAGAGACCCTCCCCACCAGGACAGGCTCTCTCCATAGAGCAGAGGTCAGACCAGATCCCCTCCTCACCCAGAGCTGCCAAACCACGGCCCGGCTTGTGACCGGGGAGAAGAGCAGGAGGGTTGAATTGAGGTTGTGAACTGATCTCCCATAGAAAGCAGGGAAAGAAAAGCCCCTTCAGAGAGTGTTTAACGGGTTCTGAGGAAGACTCCGTGTCTCCTAAAGCTGCTCTGAGAGCAGCCAAACTCTTCTTTGCTGTGCATTTCCACTTTCTATGCTTCAGTGGCTACATATGATATCCCCCCACTACGGGATCATCTCCCATCAGTGCCAGTAGGAGATGGATGAAGTGAACGTGATGCTGGAAAAACATTCCTGGGCTGACTGAACCAATCTTTTCCCTCTCTTGCCCCAGCAAAGTTTGAAAGGACCCTCCCCTCCTCATATATGTCAGTGGGGTGGCTGGGGGAGAGGGTCAGGAGGCCCAGGGCGGCCAAGACAGGCAGCACAGCTCGATCTGAGGGGCTCACAGCCCCTTCCCTCCCTCCCACACACCACCCTGGGGGCTGCTCCTCAACCCCTCAGTGCCCATGGGGTCACCCTTCGCGTGGATGGATGGATGGATGGATGAATGGATGGATGGAGAAAGAGCTCCTCTCCAGCCAGGGGTGGTGAGGGAAGGGAGAGGGAACAGAGTAGGAGCTTGAATTCCAGCTCCTTGGCGGTTTAACCAAGAAAAACAGCACTCAAAAGACATTGTGGTGCTGGAGGGCTTGGGATGTCCCCATGGGTCCAAGCAGAAGCCACATTTGAACATCCACCTGCCAGCAAAAGCGAAGGTGCTGCTGCGTGTCCTCTGCTCGCTCGTCCCCGGGCTCTGCTCACCTCCCCAACAGGCACATGTTGGCTTGGCTCACATTCTCCAACAGGCATGTTTGGCCCCAAATCATTGATATTTTTTCACTGACAGGCAGCAGAGCCGGTTCTTGCTGGCATTTTGTGTGAGGAATTTGGATCTGCTCGGGAGGGGGCTCAGCTCCAAGCTCGGGGCTGTGTTCCGTGGGGTGATGCCCTTGAGGACACAGACTGCTGCCCACCCCTGATGGTACAAACTGAAAGAGGGGAAATTTAGGTCAGGTATCAGGAAGGAATTGTTCCCTGGGAGGGTGGGGAGGCCCTGGTACAGGTTGTTGTGGCTGCCCCATCCCTGGAAGTGTCCAAGGCCAGGATAGAGAAAGCTGGGCTAGTGAGAGGTGTCCCTGCCCATGGCAGGGGTGGAATGGGACCAGATGCTCTTCAAGGTCCTTTCCAACCCCTTAACATCCTGTAATTCAGTGATTCTATGACCTCACTGAAGGTTTGATCTCACTGCCCAAAATCCCCTCTGCTCACTTCAACCCCAGCCCACCCTGAGACGAGGTGGGGGACCCCAGAAGCCGACGGAGGGGTTGATGAGCCCCTGGAAAGCGACTGAAATCCAACCTCATCCTGCCCTGGAGCATCTGTGTAAGCTCCTTTTGGGAAGGCTTTGGCTGTTGCAGGGGGGGATTACACCAACAGCTCTCCTGTGTGGCACTGCTTTGCTCGGCATGTTGGATAAGCAAACGAATCGATCAGCCTCAATCCAACCCCGAGGAGCGGATAAATGTTCCTCGGCTTTTTCGTGGATGCTGGGAAACTGAGGCACATGGGGATTCAAGTGGCTTTAAAAGAAGGCAAGGGGAAATGAGAAGATAATCACAGAGCAGGTCAGGCACGGGGAGAGAGGGATGGAATGCAAACCTCCCGTGTGCCAGGCATCGGCTCCAGCGAGGTTCCTCTGGTGGATGAGGCTCCTGTTCCTGCCAGTGCTGCAGAGAGAGCTGAGCACAGGATAGAACCTCTGCCTCCCCCTGGGAGATGGGCAGGTGGGCAGAGGGCTCCTGGGCAAGGACACATGGACGGGAAAGACAGACAGACCGACAGGAGAGCGCAACTCCAGCTCTGCCCAGGCAGGAACGGGAAAGGAGGGGAAGAAGACAAGGTTTTGTTAAGACAGTGGCTGGACCCTCAGGACTGAGAGCTCATCCATATTTCAAACACCAGTTAGACAAACAAAACAAGAACCAGAGAGGCAAGCAAGGAGCCCGTTTGTCATATCAAAAGGGGTTTCAGTGGTACCTTCCTTGCCCTCCTGTCCCCTTGAAGTTTGTAGCTGGGGGGGGGGGGAGAGAAGGGACCGCTCCCTCTCCAGCCGAATGGCTCCCTGCCACAGCCGGAGCCGGCCTGTGTGTAATTAACCTCCGAGCCAATCCCCCAGTGGTGGCTGCCAGGCAGATCAAAGAACTCACACATCTTTGTCTGAAACCGGCAGCCAAGGGGAGCTGGGAGGAAAGCAGAGCAGGGGCGGGAGAGGGCCGGGGAGCGCGAGTGCGTGTGTGTGTGTGTGTGTGTGTGTGTGCTACTAATTGATAAAAAGGGAAGAGCATCTTCCTCCGAGAGATCTCCAGCCCCATCAAAATGCAGCAGGAGAAGAAGGAGAAGAAGAAGAAGAAGAGGAAGAAGAGGAAGAGGAAGAAGAAGAAGGAGAAGAAGAAGAAGAAGGAGAAGAAGAAGGGGAAAGAAAAATAAAAAAATCTCTCCTTTCCCTTGCAGGAGCCTGCCAAAATCCAGCTGCTTCCAGCTGCAGAGGTGGTCACTGCTGGGGGCGGGGAGAGGGTGGGCACATGGTCTGCTTGGCTCCAGCTTTGCCCGAGGTGGAGGGGCTCTCTGAGGTTTGCCCCGCGGACCCTCGGCAAGGTGAGGGACTGCAGGAGCACCCCAAGGGGTGAGGTCGGGCCTCTGCCTCATCTTCTTAGCCTGGAGAGGGGAATGCTCAGGGGAGACCTCATCATGCTCTACAACTCCCTGACAGGAGGTTGGAGCCAGGTGGGGGTCGGTCTCTTCTCCCAGGAACCAGCAGTAGGACAAGAGGGTTCGGTTTTAAGCTGTGCCAGGGGAGGTTTGGGTTGGATATCAGGAAGAAATCCTTTCCAGAGAGAGTGCTCAGCCCTTGGAATGGGCTGCCCAGGGAGGTGGTGGATTCTCCATCTCTGGAGGTGTCTGAGGTGAGCCTGGATGTGACATCAGTGCCACGGGCTGGGAACTACAGCGGGGTTGGATCAAGGGTTGGACTTGATGATCTCAAGAGGTCTTTTCCAACCCAACTGATTCCGTGATTCTGTGATTCTATGAAGCTGGCAGCTCACCTAGATCAGAAACTGCATTCTCCAGAATCTAAAGATGTTAAGACAACACAATGAATTCCATACTGCTATGAATCACAGACCAATTGGAGATAGAATTCATTTTTCTAGTAATTAAACTTGGGAGAATAATAAGAATAGAAAAATACAGTTAAAAATAATCCTCAGCAGCAGACAGGCATTTTAAGACAGGGAGTTTAATAAGTGCAAAAAAAAAAAATAAATAAACTGGCCCAGCAGACTATGTAGGACGTTCTATAACCGCTGCAGAAAGGGAATACCTGCTTCATGCTTTACAAAAAATCCTACCAGCAGTGCCTTAAACATTTTTGACTATGAAATTCATTAATTCATAATTCATAATTGCTTCAGAACCCAAGAGCTGCAGCTGAGGGACGTGGCTGTGTGAGGCACAGTGGTACAGAAAATCTCCCCAGGCATTGCTGGAAATGACCATTCCCACGGCATGTGTGGGACACGCGTCACTGAGATGTTGATATCTCAATACCTTGATATACTAAAATTAAAAGCTACAATGGCCCATCTCTAATGCAGTGAACAGCACACCAGCCCACAGTAACACATTTTGGGGTTGTGTTTTTTCCCTTATACACCTTTTCAATTAAACAAATTTACATTTTTTGGGATGAAGATACAAATTTCCAAAGACAGACTAGTCAAGATCTCACTGAAAGCTGATGAAGAGCACAGTCATGGTGAAACCTAGACTTGTGGGTTTTGAGAGGAAAAGAAGAGGCAGTTCCACAAAAGAGCCAATATTTGACAAATAACAGCTTCAGCTGGCATAAAGGCAGATGGGAACTGCAGGGCTTGGCTGTGCTTACACCAGGACAATTCTGTATTCTCTCCCTCCAGTCTTACAGTCAATACTTTATTTCTTGGAAGAGTAAGACATAAAATCAATTACATTTTATATTTAAAAAAGGAAGAAATATCTATGAACCAAAACCTGAACGTGGACAGATATTCTTATTCCTTCTCAAAAAGCCCAGATGTTTTGCTACAATTCAAGTGTCGAGAGCTAAAGTAAATCTTACAGGAAGCGGAAAAATACAATCCACCGAGCCAATAACGCATCTAAAAACCCCAACCTACCAACTGTGGCAAAATGCCCCTTATTAAATGACCAGCAGTCTTGTGACCAGAGAGAGCTGTGGGCACGTACCTGTCAGATGATCCAAGTAGTACTGGTACAGTTTGCACTGAATAGGTGTCATCCGAACCTCCAGAACATACTCGTATTTCGGAGGGAGGAATTTCGTTAATGCTGTGTAATCTTTCCTCTGCAATTTGACAAACACTTGCTTTAGTCACATAAACACGAAAATGACTCCTGAGAGCTTAAGAACTTTTGGCATCTTCAACGCCAAGTGGATAAATTACAATGATTCAGATGCTTTCCAACCACAAAAGGGGGGAAAATAACCCATGAAATACAATCCAATTACAAGCCCTGTCAGCAGGAACCCATCTTACCTAGTCAGTGTGGTTACGTTTCCAAAAGTCTATGGCTTGTTAACCCCATGTCCAGTTCCAAGTCCTTGCAGAGTTGAGTGCAACTCCAGTAGCTGCTCTGGGAACTATTTTTGTGTGGTTTTTTAAATATACTAAAACCTTTCTCTGAGAAAGCATGGGTAAGTCAAGCAGCTAATATCAATGTTTGTATCACGGAGGCACTCCCACTCAGGATAACACATTTTCTGAATACTTGCTTGGGACAATGCAGATTTTACTTCTGTTTTTTTCAACTGCTACAGCGTCTACGTCTCTCTACCCCCACTTCAGCCAAACAGCAGTTGATCCTGACCAGAGATTGTTGTACGTTCAGGAGTGAAGTGACCTTGGTCCGAGCTGATCTGCCTGTGCTGTGCTGCACAAACCCCTGGTTGTCCTGCAGGACACCCTCAGCAACAGGAGCCTGCAGGCAGCTCCCACTTGGTGATGATGACACCTCATGGCTCGTGAGAGCATCCTTTGGCAACAGAGTTGTTTTGTTGTGAGGAAATGACGCAGTAGCTCAAGGAGCAAAAGGGAAAGCAGCTCTCCAGGGACAGGATCTGCTCCAGGCAGCACTGGGACAAAATCCCTGTGGGCTCCACCCAGTGCTGAACACACATAAAATTTACTTATGTTGCTCTTCCTGATCTGTCTTTCAGTCTGTGTTCCTGTACCGCTCTATAGAATTATGCACACTACGCTCTCAGTACTATTCCTATTTCCAAGATTTTATGACAGGAAGTCTTTGCCATAAAGCTCCTTATTTCTCTGCTGGGGGCACCGTCCCACCATGATTATTTCACCCAGCTCGTGTTCACATGGATTATTAAATCAACTACCAACAACTGCCCAGCCAGGAGGAGGCACTTTGTGCCTACAGGGTGTCACACCTTCGACTGGACTGCCAGGGCCTGGCTTTGGAAAGCAGAAGGGCAGGAACATCCTGCTGACAGCCCACGGGGTGCAGGTTAACTGAAGGGTGAAGAATCCAGCCTTTATTCTGGAAGTCTAGGCAGTTTTGCTTATTTTTTTTTTTAGTCTAAGGTCCTTAAGATAACAAATTCTTCATTCTTTTGGACCTGAATAATTTTCTTTCTCTCCTCTTCCCCACTCTACTGATTCTCTTAGATCAGAAAAAAGAGGAATTCATAACCAAGTGACAAACTACGGATCACCAACCTTCTGGGCAGATTTTAAGGCAGCTCAGTTTTTAAATATGTATTTTTTAAACATGCACATTGAATTAAATGAGAATATTTTCAAGCAACTAATGCCCCACTCTACCATAAAATTTTCCAGTCCCCTAGCAGGAAACAGCTGTATTCTTCAGCTGTATATGTCCTGCTTAGGACACACAAATTTCTTAGTTTTTATCCAAGCGTCAGTGTAATTTTTTCTAATCACAATAAATAATGCAGGGATCTAAGAATCGGTGCAAATATAATAAAGTCAAAAGAGTTAATGGAGCTCTCAGGTAACAAGTTCACAGGCCTTGGGGTGCTTTCATCAGAACGAGATGGAATAACTCCTCTCCTTGCCTGCAGGTAAATGAAGAGTGTAGCTAGAGTCAAACTGTTCTTACCTGAACACATCCAGCCAACATCTCATAGAGAATGTGTGCACGTTTCTTCATCACTCTGACGTCTGCCAGAGTGGAGTCCGCACACTGCCCGTTCTGGATCGGGTTTATGAACCGATTCCGGAACTCCTTAATTGAACCAAGTAAATTCTCCTTAATAAAGTTAACCATGCAGTGATCTAGGACACAAAAAGATCACACTTGAATTGTTCAAAATGGAAAGCACAGTACTGGGATTAATTCAAACAGAAAATAAATGTGTCATATCTAAATACAGATACTCAGAACTCACAGGCAGCTTCACTGTATCAAATTCTTTTCTCCTAATCAAACTAAATCTATCTTTATCTTGCTGACAGACTACAGTATAATCAAGGAAATAAACACTTCTTAAACCAGACAACTACTCACATTCTATAAGGTTATTTTGCAGTGGTGTTCCTGTAAGAATTATTCTTCTCCTAGACCGAATTGAATTCATTGCCTTAGAGACAGCAGATGCTTCATTCTTCAGAATGTGTCCTTCATCACAAACCACAAAGTCAGGACCTAGAAAAGAAATCACATTAAATCTCTCCCATATTTGATAACCACAAAGAAACTGACAGAGTAAAGAGCTCAAAATTTGTCCTACAGATGTTATTAATTTTTGGCTTTTAAACTTGCGTGTGTTTTATGGTGGGTTTTTTAGCACCATTGGGGTTCTCCCTCAGGCTGTGCACAAGCATTCACAGTAGCCATCCTGGTAAACTCCAGGCTGTTGCTTGTGAAGTCTGCACGGGAAGGATTAAATCCAGCTCTGTAACGTGTTCCTGTTCAAATGGTCTATTCCTGCAGCTGTGAGTGCATGGCTACACCTCCATCCACCCTGTCAAAACTCCGGGAAACTGTTGCTTCCCTCCAGCTTTAGGCTGCCATCTACTGACGCTCAGGCAACCCCAAAACCCACCAAAATTCAGCTCACCTGCAATTTTTCATTAAAGGCAACAGGTCGGTATCAGTAGGGATACACAGTGCAATCAGAAGCCTTGATAAGATAAAATACAACCAAATCTGGTATGAATTACAGACAAGTGAATTGCCACCTTGTAGCTGAAAGTCACCTCAGAAAGGTCCTCAGGTTTCCTCCAGAAGATAAACCCAAGGATTCCAGACTTTTATGTGAGTTGCGCAAGGAATGTCAAAACCACACCACAATACACTTTCACAATATGCAAAGCAACTCTATTAAAATTAAATGTTATAGTTCAGGGTTTAAGATAAATAATAACAAATCTGACACAACAGACTTACACACCCTAACTGTTTTCAGATTTAGGGCAATTTCTGGAAATCCAGTCTTCTGTAACTTACTAAGCACAGTTTTCTTCACACTAAATTTAAAGTGCCTCGTAAAGAAAATTAATTCTAGGGCAGTGATCAACAACAGAGAATTACACCTCTGACCCCAAATGTGATCTCATGCCAGTGCCAGTCACCTCAATCGTGCCATTTTAAGGGTCAGAAAGTGATTTGAATCTTACATATTAACAGAAAAGGAATCAAGAAAATATTTATTTCCAAGGAGAAAAAAAAACAAAAATATTTTTGAGCCACGTCTAGAAGACAATTCTGAAAATCCACATATGGTTTCCAAACACACTTAGGCTTGTCCAAGCCTACTTATTTCTGAATTTGCACACCTGTCACAGAAACATTTCCCAATATTATTTCACAGCTTTTGTACCTTCCCAGTTTTGACAGCATGAAAAGCACTGAGTGGCTACATACAAAGTCCTCCTTCCATTTCAGGCAACCATCTCTAATACTGACAGATCCTTTCACCTGTCCTTATTTCATTAAAGACTGTCATTCATTAACATGTTTAGATAAGTGAATGACAGCAAAAATACCCAAAAAATCCCCTATCTTAGTACAATTATTTGTGCTTTGTTTGGCAGGCACTGATACCTTGAACTAACGGCTTGGCTCCAAATCAGCAGCAGGGATTTCCATAAATTTGTGCGTTTTTTCCCTTGTTCTTAAAAAAACACAAATGCAAGTCACTATGGACAGGACATTCCTCAAAATATTATAAAGGAATGTAAAACTCAGAGGGACCTCAAGGGATCAGTTAGTCTATTTTCTCCATCTGAGATAAGAGTTTTGAGAAAGGCACAGACAAGTGGGAAACACCATGACCTCTCTCTTGCTAAAACACTGTGCAATAACACCCAATTTAAATCATCTCTGTTGCAAATCTGAATAAATTCTGCCCTTTCCTTTCTCCAGCCAAAACCAACTGGTAATGCTCCTTTCATTAACCAGCTCTTACATGATGGCAAATTTGTCATTTAGTTGTCTTTTTTCTACGCTAAAAAGCCTTACTCCTACAATCTTTCCTCAAAAATCAACCCTCGTGTTCTTATCCTTGCCGTACTTGCAGGTGTTAACATCGAAATACGTAGAAGATGGATATACAGAGATACATACGCACAGTTCTGTTCCTCTGAAGTCTACAAGAACTTTATGCAACTGCCAACTGAAGAGCAGTTTCCAAGTTAAACAGTAAAGGAATTTTTATTAGTAGCAAGACTTTGAAAAAAAACCCCACCAGGTTCCTGAAGCGCTGTGAGCAAAGCACAGCAGCGATCCATAAACCAACAGCAGCTCCGCAGTGGCACACCACGGAAAACCATTTGTTGCTCTGCCTGTGTTTATAATCCTGCCATTATTTAACACAGCAGAGCTGGTCAATCAATGAAATCAGCTCTCCGCCCATAAACTTTGGCTAAACCTCTGCAGTGCAACACAAGGTTCTGCTCCACAGTATGTCATACCCCAGCGGTGTTCACTTGAACCAGACACGTATCATTAAATCAGCACTCAAATACCAATTTGCGGCTTTTGAAATGGAAAATGCTCCCAGGGGCAAAGGTTTTACTCTTTTCAGTCACAGCAGTGAGCCAGCACATCACTTCTAACCCTGGTCCCGCCAGCCTGCTGTACTGTCCATGCTGCAAGATAGCAAGAAATAAATAAGTATCTTGCAATGAACATTCTCATCAATTTAGCCAGTCCAAACAGCTCCAAAAACTAATGGATAACAACAGACGGACACTTCTCCTTTTTCACAGTTGGTTAATATAGAGGAAGATCTGAAACGACATGAAGTAACAAGAAATGCCCTCCAGCTGCGCCAGGGGAAGTTCAGGTTGGATATTAAGAGAAATTTCTTCACAGAAAAGGTGGTCAAGGCATTGGAAGGGGCTGCCCAGGGAGGTGGTGGAGTCCCTATCCCTGGACTGTTCAAGAAACAAGCAGACTTCACAAAATGGTTTAGAGGGCATTTGGCTGAAGGTTGGACTTTACCCTGGAGGTCTTTTCCAACCTTAAAGATTCCACGGTTCTATGAAAATAATTACAGAGTTATTTCAAGGTTGATTTTCCTTATGGTCCAATTCCATCCTACCAACCCACGAGTCCAAGAAGAGAATAAAACAGGAGGTTCCATGTTCACACTTTCCAGGAGGACGCAAATCCACAAAAATCAATCCCATTTTATCTCCTTGCTGCACCAGAACACCCTGAGTACCAAGTTACTGTCCTGGCACCACCACTTTGAGACAGCAATTCACACTTCTCTTCTCTAGCTTTGGCTTTCCTGACAATATTCTCAATAAATGCAATATCCTGAGCAAATCAGATACAGAATAACACTGAGAGCATTGGGTTCCCCTACCCGTTTTTTTTTTTTTTTTTTGGTTTCTTGCTGGGTTTTTGGTTTGTTTGTATTTAGTAACTACAACCTTAGGAGTCAAAAAACCCACTGGCAACAAGGGCATTTCCTTCACTGCTTAAATAATGTGTGTGGAACCAACATGACCACAAAAATAGTTCACCGGCTGCTGTATTAGAGCTTCCCTGGCTCCACAGCAATTATATGATTTCGTGAGTCAAGCTGGCAGAAAATTAATGCATGTTTTAGCAGCTCAAACAGGCTTTTTGCAGCGCTGGAGATGCCAATTCCACTTGGCCAATGCCACTGATCACAAAGTTACTTTCCCTATTAGAATAAACTCTTTGCCTGTGAGAGCAAAATTCACAGCCCTACTATTAATTGGAACTTCACGAAATCAAGCTCACCAAGTACAATTATCAACAAGAAAGAGAAGGGGGGAAAAAAAAAAAAGAAAATCAATCACACAGTGTCAACATAAAGTTCAGTCAGATAATTAATATCCAAGAAACCCCACTTCCATTTACCCCACCCACCTATCTTCAGTCCCATGTAAAGAGGAACGCAGAGAAATCCCAAAGTTACACCAAAGGTGCCTTTTAAAAACAGTTTTTAAGATACGCTGCACACTGCATAACTAAGTTATTTTCAGGTATCAGGTGCCAGTTCAGAGTCCGAAGGGAAATTTTGCTATTTTGGTAAAACTTGCTAGTCCTAAAATTTTTAGTGCTTTTTTTGTGACCACCTGATTGATCACTTAATATTAACTTGGAATACTTTCAAATGCTTCCATACATGTTGATGTAAGTTTGCTCAGTTCAGCTCAGCTCAAATCAGACATCTGTTTGTCAAGACTAAAAAAATAATTAAGTGCTTTATCTGAATTCACTTAATTAGCACTTAATTAACACTTGATTTTTTCACACCTCTAAGGCACACTCTCAACTATTTTCCCATGTAGTTGACCCCTTAGTGAGAGATTTCTATCAAGGAGAAAGCAGCTTGTGGTTGTAACAAATTAGCAGGTGAAAATAACCTTAGGTTCTGAACATAAATCACCTTGCAAAGAAAGCAATGGTTGAAAACAAACTGAACAGGAAAAGTTTCCAGGACATATTCCTGGGGTCATTTCTGCGTTTGATCTGATAGAAAACTGTTATAGATACTTCTGTTATTTATAACAGCAGATGGGGAAGTTTCTGAACAACGACTTCTGTAACTCAGAAAAGGCAACAAAGAAAATCTGATCAATCCTACTGACGTCCTGATTTATTTACTTCGCTCCTACGCATAAACCAGGAAGCACAACATACCAAAACGCATTAATTTTCACTTACCTGGGTCAACTAAAGCTTTATTGAATATTTCTTTAAGTTTCCTACTCTTCACATTCCTGCCTTGCGCCAGATTTCGATACATCTCGTAGCCGATAATCATCACCCCCCCTTCATCCTGCCAGTGCTGCAGCATGTAGCTCCTCTCCTGAGGCCGCTTCACCGTTGCCAGCTCACAGACCTTCCAAAGGGGAAAAACACGCTGCAAATCCTCTGAAAATACTGAAATACCAGTGTAACTTCTACTATTTAAGACTTATTAATGCAAGGAGATTTTTCGCATTCCTTAGCCTGTATTTTGAGTGGTGGAGCTTTCCCCAATTACGTGTAAACAATTCAGTTATTTCATTTTTAAGAAACTCTTTTTAAGCCTTGTACCTCTAGTCTTTCCTCATCTTCTAAACCTTCTTGCCATTTTTCAAACTCATTCAGCCAGTTCAAGGCAGTGTTCAGTGGACACACAACCAGAGCTGTCCGAAAATCCAGCTTGTCACACAGCAAGACTGTGTGAAGAAAACTGACTACCTGCAAGAGTTAAAAACAGACAGTACACCAAATAAACCACTGGGCATTAAACAGCAGGACACAAAGATACAAGTATCTATTCAATTACATAATTAATTACCAACAACAGTCTTGTCTAAACATGCTTTTTCTGTTTAAACTTGCTGCTTAAAATGTAATACAGGTGTATTTTGAGTTCATGCACTTCTTACTCTGTTGTTACATGGCTGCACACATCCGTCACAATACTGAGCTACAGGCAGTTCTGAATTGCTGAAGGATTTCATAAGTAGGGACCCCTCCCTTTACATTTCACCCATCATCTTCATAAAGTCAAAATTTCTAGTAGGTCATTTTTAAGCTTTCTCCCAAAACATCAAATAAATTCACATTCAAGTTTCCTGAACATGAATTTCAGTCTTAAAACAGTTTTTCGCATTTTTTCAAGGTATTGGCAAATTCTCTCAGAGGATCTCTGAAGCATTTTATGGAACTGTTTTCCAAGGATTCACCCCGTAGCCAGCTTGGCTCTATGTTGCAGATGGAAACATCTCCTTGAGGCCTGAGAAAAACACTAAATCTTCTGGTGTCACTCAGTGCTGGGCCTGTTCTGTACAGCAGTAAATGAAGGCAGGACTAGAGGACTCAGAAGCAGAAGAGTCAGTGATCTCCAGCTCTCCCACCTGACTTTTAATGGTGACTGCACTCTAATCCACACTTTTCACAGTTCTTTCTGGATAAGATCTTGGTATCTGGCAACTCTGATTTAATACACTGTTCAAAGGCGTTTCTAACTGCGTGATTATAGCTGGAACACAGCGCAACAAATTGCTTTTAGCTGCTGCAAGACAAAAGGAGTTACTGGTTGTTTTGTGGTACGGCTAAAGGATCTCGTGCTCAGATGCAAAAGCTACCCCTGAAGACTCACCACTGAAGTCCTGTGTCCTGGCCAGCAAGTTGCCTGATTTCCCTGATCACTGCTGACATCCTGCTCTGCAGTTTGCAAAGTCTGCTGAAACTCATGGCTGATTCAGCTCTTTTAAAGAGCTGAACAACGAATGCCATCATAGAGCACAGAGAATGACTGGCAAATGAACAGAGAGGGGGAAAAACCAGCCACCTAAGCTGGAAGCACCAGCTTTAAAAATGGTTTATGTTGATACATGTTTGTAACTATGGCTTTTCCTTTGATTATCAAGAAGTTACAGCCAAAATAACAGTCATTAACACATATGGATCACATAGAAAAATACTTTCTGCTGTGAAACATTTCATTAAACCATATAGTGTATAAAACATAACTCCCCTAGGCAACAGTCCTGCAAAGCATTACAAATCTCCAGTAAAATGTGCAATTTACTCCTGTAGGACCACAACATCTAAGTTAGAATCAAGCAGGTAAAAATATACTCTTTGAAGGTGATTTTCAAAAGTGTTCTCTAGAATTGTAGATTGTCAAAATGCTGTGTCTGTCTCCCCACCTTCCCTAAACAAACCAAAGCTGTATATACTGCAGCTGGAGTTCTCAAAAACCCGCTGTCCACATGCTGGGCACCACCAACCAGGACTGCAGCTTGGGTTACCTAAACTGTACACACAGCAAACAAATGACCTCAGTCCCTCTGATCATCTCCAGCTCTGTGCCACTCAAAGCCCCCAGGCCCACCAGGAAAACCAGATCCAGAAAACCACAAAACCCAAGCTTCCCTCGAGCCTGTTCTTTGCAGAGGAGTCCAAGGGATCTACAGAATCTGAAAATGTTTCGCCAGTCAAGGCATTCCTTGACCACATCCTACAGTTTGCTGGTACAGAAAGATTCTTGGGACCAGAAAGTCCTAAAGAAACACTGTCTGAATTAGGTCAGAGAGATTAGCTGTAAGAATTAGCTATTTCTCATGTAACTTCACTGTTTGAAGATCCTCGTTTAGAGGGCAGACTCAAGGATCCATGTGAGCACAGCCATGGCCAGGAAGGAGTAACAGACACCTCCTGCTGGATTCGCTTGGAAGACTTTCTCTTGGAGCACTGCAAGGGTCTAAAAATAACAACAGTGACAGGCATCAAGCCAAGCCAAGTCTGCTCTTTAGCAGCATCCAGGTGTGCTGACTGTGACAAACACCAACCAGGAAGGCAGAGCGAGCACTCAGAGAGTAAAAACTACAGAGACCCCTCATCCCAAACACAGGTGACCAGGATTGACTGCTTGTCGCAGGATCTCACAGCATTTTGCTTGCCAAGCGACTGCCAAGGTCGCAGAGTCACTGGCTGCAGTCACTTGCACACTACGAATCCAGCACAAAACTGCTGAGCCAAACTCCACGGAGCTTGGAATTCCAGTGCGTTGACACACTGAGCTGTCTAGGAATGAACAGATGCTGGGCCTTTGGGTCAGGTGACAGAGCTTCCCAATCCAGTGGGGAAGCTCCTACCACAACCAACCAAGATGGAAGAGGATGGTGGAAAGGCCTGCCCCATCGCAGGAGAAAAATACCCTCTCTGAGAACCACCATCACCAAGCTCCAGAGCCTGAACTCCAGGGAATGGGCAAAGTGCACCCACGTTTGGAGCATGGGAAGAAAGAATTTAGAATGAGATGTTGCACAAGTGCTGGCTGCTGACATGATCTAGATTTGCTGGTCAAACTCCCCAGAGCACCAGGAGGATCTCCTGAAAAGGGACTTTAGAGCTAAGAACCACAGGAAGGCCCGGATTGATCCCGAGCTCAAATCGGTTCTACTCAATTCCCATGCCTGCAGAAGCTAAAATTGCATTTCTAATGATTCAGCTCAAGATAGAGATCAAAAAATTCACAGATCATTTTGCCTGCCAGTTGTCCTGATAAAAATGTGGGAATACCTCCCTCCTCCAAAAATGAGGAAACAGCCTCAATGAAGGCCAACGTCGGGAGACCACAGCCGCCCTGTTTTTCTGAGAACCTTTTCAAGCACAGACAAGGTTGTCACCTGCCTTTCTTCTCCAGAATTCTTGAAAAATTCCCTTTCTCTTTCCCAGAATCAGAGGGAAAGGTCCTTCTGTCAAATGACTTCTGCTAAAGGGGATCCTTAAGAAGAGACCAGGCAGCAGAGGAGCCAGATGGGCACCTCACCCAGCTCTTCGCTCCCAGGATTAGCGGGGGTGCAACATCTGGCTAATTGCAAACCCAGAGTTCATGAAGGCTGAGTGATGCTTGGGAACAAGCAGACACCAAGAGAATTCAACACTCCTGACTACCCTGAAAAGAGCATCAATATGGAGGTAAAGTGAAAAGACAACTGGGTTTGATCTTTCGCCTCTTTTGAAGGTCAAAGGCATAAGCTTCTCCAGAGGCCCAAGAGCAAGAGCTGTGAGCACTGTCTGACAGCTCAGACAACGGCTGATGAGCTTCAGCAGAAACATCTTAGGGCAAGGACTGAACTTCTGACTAAATGTCAAGTTGTTCACTGTGCAACTTTTAACACGGCGGAAGAACCACTTGTACGAGCCCCAGAAATATGGAAATCGTAAGAAATGCTACAATAATCTCTTTTTTTTTTGACAAAGCAGTCTTCAGCAGTGTAAAGAACGTGCCCTGAAGTGACAATGAAAGCTTGAACCCTGAAGATGTCAGGAAGCAAAGAACTGGAAAACCACTGAAAAGAAATAAAGTGAAAAAGGGGTTGAAAGCATGCCCTACAGTGAACTGCCAACGCAACTAAAGTTTCTTAACTGCTCCAAAAATCTGCATGTCCATATGAACAATCGCTGATGGGAACAAGTACTCCATCCCTCAGCCCAGAAGAGTCTAAACTGCAGCAAAAGCACAAAGCACCTGACTTTAGGCACTAAAAGTCTGGCATTTAAAAAAGCCCCAAACCTCATAAACTTGTACTTTATCAGAGCAGCAAACAAATTTAGAAAGCTCTCAAGAAAACAAACAGTTCAGGGAGAAACACAAAAGTGAGGAAGACAGTAAAATTTAAACACGACCTGCTTAAGATCGTTAAACTGCCTCAGAAAAAGGTTCCTGAAGCCTGTCTCCTACCACTGTATTTTCTTGTTCTGAGTTGCAGGGGAGCTACACAGCACTTGGAAATATATATGACCTTTTCACATGAACATCAGTGATTATCTGATTTAATTTTAAGTATTTTTAAAGCAGTGAAAGCGTAATTGTGTATCAGAACCTTCACAGCTGTATGCTGCAAACACAGCTTCTTTCTCAAGATGTCTGCACAAAGTATTGCCCTCCAGCAACTGTCCTTGAGTCACTGTCTATGAAACAGGAAGTTTTACTGTGTTCTGAAAGCCACCAAAATTGGCTTTTGCTGGATCAGCTTTTGAGAGGAAGCCACAGAGCAGAAAACAAGATGAGTCTTGTTTCTTACCTGTAATGTTTTCCCCAGACCCATACAGTGAGCAAGAATGCATCCAGAACCAGGAGATGTCTTGGTTTTTTTTACAGATTCACAACAGCAATCCCACATGAACTGAACACCTGAAGAAAATAATTGAAAGTTCTTACTAAACATTCATTTTACCGAAGTTCATCCTGTAAGAAACAGGTGTGCTCATTTAAAGATCATGGTAACTCTTAGAAAAGCAGTTGTTAGGGTAATTATCGATTCATTTCTGTCCAGTGGGTCGTTACGTGGGGTGACCTTTGTCTTGAACTTGATTATATTCACAGTTTCACTGAAGATGGGGCAACTGGGTAGAGAAAACATTACTGTAAGGACTGCAGATGACTGATCTTGGGGACAGGGAGAAAAGTGGAAACATTCTGGTATCTGCCTCTCAAGGAGTTTTTCTTGTGATTCTAATCCAGGATGCATAAGTTGCTGTGCCCTTGGAGAGAAAAAAACAAATTTTTTTTTTTTTTAATCTCTCTTTCCTTACCATCTACTTGGTGTGGCTTCAGTCTGGTAACTATACTCCTGTGAACCTGCACTAACGGTTCTTTGGTTTCCTCATCTTCATCTAAAACCAGCTTAGTTGTAATGGGACATTTCAGAGGTGAAGCATCTTCTATCTCTATCACCTATAAACAGAAACAGGGCATTACAGGAATAGCTCCCACGTGATTAACACCATGCACTCGAGAGACACTGGATTTAACAAACTGGGAGTCGTAATTTATTTAGTAAGGAGAAATCTTCAATTTCCCTATGAAAAGTCAACCAGCAGGGAACTGAAACAGCTTTCTAAAGCTCACAGTAGTCAAATAAAACTCACCAACGTTAACCCGAAGGAAACTGCAGATAAAACCTGCGGCTTACAAGGCTGCATGTAAGCAGTTTTCAAATTACTTATCAGATTAAACTCAGGCAGAAATATCTCTGCCTTAGACATCATCAGTTCCACCTCCCAGCATTTCATTTCACAAAGAAAACAGACCACACCTCTCTCAGTTTCTCTCTCTCCCGTTCTCTCTCTGCTATACGTTTTCTTCTTTCTTCTTCTTCTTTCAGTGCATTCTGGGTTTCTGTTCTAAGCTTATCGTCTTTAATAATTTTCCTTATTTTCTTCCTGCCTTTTCCAGGAGATTTTGAGTCATCATTGTCCTCGTTCTCAGAATTACTCTGTTAGAAATGAAATAAAGTGAATACTAGCAAGAAAGTTACGGCACAGACCATCAAAACCTTCATTCTTAGACAAGCCTCCCGAAATTCTTACATACACAGGTGAAGTTGAGCTAATAAGAAAAAAGATACCTTTTGTAAAAGTTAGCCATCTTAAATGTACTACTGTACTCTGAGATATTAAAGACAAGCCCAACTGTGCCAAGGCAGTACTGAAGGCATTGTTATCATTTACTAGTAGCTAATAATAATTAATAAAGAACTATTTTTCTATTACAGTGGTGGATCAGATCAGCTATTACCTGCTCCACACAGGAAAAGAAACCCTAGTAGTATTAAAGCCTTAACCTACTATTTGTCTCACTTACATTTAGATTAAAAAAATCCATTTCTTTAAACACCATGGATTTTTCTCAAGATCTAGACAGGAAAAGCTAACGGTGCCATTTTACGAATCTTAGCCCGAATCAGCACTGAAGAGTTGCAATTTTTAACTGTACTTTGGGCAAAGCTGTTTGAGACACGCAAGCCCCTGAGCAGTGCACAAGAGAGACAGGAACTCCTCTTCCCAGTTATTATTTCAAACCACCACATGGTACCTTATTGTCATTTTCACTGGACGAATCCTCTTGAACCCTTATTCGCCTTCGTTTCTTCTTCTGTTTGTAACTGCGCTGGTTTTCTTCTGCCTCAGCTTTCTTGGCAGATCTATTAAAAAATGGCAATATTACTGATTAACAGTAATAATTGTAGCTAACTAGCAGAATATGCACTCGTTTTGTGCAGTTTCAAATTCCCTCACCCCTCACTGGCCACACAGCAATGGTCTATCCCAGAAAACCCTGCAGAATCTTAGAATTGTTAAGCATTAGTTTTTTACTGCAAATCCACCATCCCTTACTTGACAGTGACATATTCAGCATGAAAATGTTAATTTTCTCTTAATCTTTTTTTTTGTACTGGCTCCTCAGGCTGCAGTACCGATTCAAAACTCCCACATTTGCCACAAAATTAATTAGCAGATACCGAATTACAAGCGAGTCTCACCAAGGGTTTTAAGAACCAATCCAAAGCCTTTAACTTTTACCACATCCCTGCCTAAACTACACTATTAAAAACCAAACCCAAACTCAGGATGAGCAGGGTGTCATTTGTACCTTGTCCTGGGACGTTGGTCATCTTCAGACTCACTGACTTCTTCGCTCACTGCGGACTCGTGAAACTCGGAGTCATTGGAATCATCGCTGCTCACTTGAAAAACAAAACATGGTTTCACGTGGAGTAGCACTGCAAAGTCAGCAACTTCTAACTGTGCAACTAATTGTTCAAGAGCAACGAGCACTGTCAAGGTTCATTTCAGACGGTATCAGACCCACTAAGCACAGGAATAAGAAGTAAGAGGAATGGAAGGGGTACAGAGCAGAAAAGCTTAATATTGAAGCGCTGGCTGAGTCCTGGTAGATGGTGTATTTTGCCAGCAAGACTTGAGGTCTTTACACATGAATATATCCACGTACAGTCTACAGGCAAATGACAGAGTATTGTATCAGAAGGTAAAGACTGTGGGGGAGGTCAGACCACAGTGGGAACAGCAGAACTGCAGAAAGCAGAAGATCATTCTCAGTTAAACAGAAGCTTTTGTTTCAAACATTTTAGATGTCATTTCGTAGTTCATGGAAACAACCCCTATTTACTAACATGTGCAATGGCACTGCTGCAATTATGGCCTGATGTTTCTTCAGGTAATGCAAGTTCAAAACTGACTCAAAAGGCACTCAAAAATATACCTAAACTAGCACTATTAGGCAATATTTTCATAACTAGTTTTAGAAGCTATCACTGGCATTTAAAAAGGCAATTAAGACACCAGAATGCTATTTAGCACCTTTAATTTCAGTTTGACCTTGAACAGTGGAAAGTTTAACTCAGTCACGAATAACAAGGCTTAAAACCCGGGGTTTACATAGGTGGGGAAATGTAACACTAATAACATAGGGACAAAAGGACAAGGTGAAATATAGTGTATTGTTCTACTTAAGGGTAGTGAACTTAAAGGCTGACACTGAAGTACCCTGAGAATCAGCCAGGCTGCATCTTATTTGCACACTGCCACCATAATTTACAACTGCCTCTCCTGAAAGAAACGTTGCCACTAATCCCGTAAGGGAGGAAAGGCACAAATACACAATCAGATAAAGATGACGGTTTTCCTGAAGGAAAATGCTGAACAAATCACAACTCTTATCCTGTGGAAGCCCACGAAAGCTGGCTGGCATCAGTGCAACACCGAGGATGGGGAAGCCCAGGGCGCTTTTCCTGGCCGTGGGACACTGTCAACACCTGACAGGCTCTTTGTTCCTGCCTCCAACAATGCAAACCAAAGGCCCGGGCAAGGCTCATCTCACAGTGCCACCTGGTGCTCAGCCACAGCCTGCAGCACTGCAATTCCAGCACCGAGAGGCTCCTCCTGCTCCAGGGCCTACCAACAGCCCACGGGGAAAAGAGGAAGTACAGAAAGGACAACACTGATTTTCCCAGTTTGGACATCCTGGGCTTGCCTCTGCTCTAAGACTCCACAAGATTAATCCATTTCAGAGGACAGGGGAAGTGGAAAGAGCTGCACTTGTATTCAGCATTTCAAATAAAACTATTTATTAATCGAAGATACGAGAATCCTAGATTTCATACACAAGGAAGTTTACACAGATTTTAAAATCACAGTTTGAGATCTCCGTTCTGAAAAGCCTTGGCCTTATTTTATAGAAGCAAATACTTTTTATGACAAAAAAAGGTCTGGATTATGTACCTTTCCTTCTATTTCTACGCTTCCCCCCTTCTTTTTTCTCCTTTGGTTTCACCACCTTTTTGTCTTCACCAGATTCCCCATCGCTCATGGTGAGCTTGTGCCTCAGCAGCCTGTGTCTGTATCTGGGCTTCTTCGATGATTCTTCTTCCTCTGAATCCGATTCAGAATTACTTTCTTCCTTTTCAGACTTATTATCTTCCTTTTCATTCTCTCCTGTCGGATATAAGAGTCAGTACCACACACACACACACACCAGTCATCTTTTATTTCTTGCCAAATTTTTCCTTTTTTGAATCGAAATCTGAATTAACTCAGGCTAAATTTTGTGGTTTTCCAGGGCACTACAAGCAACAACATACCAGTATTTTATGCTGCCTGAATGCTTGAAATGCCTGTTCCAATGACTGTGTTAGCCAAATCTCTCCTGTGCACTTGCAGGACTTATTGTTCTGTACAGATTACTCCTCACAAATCCCCAAGACTTCTAAATTGATTACAAAAGTCCGACTAGTAACAAAAAAAATAAATGTATGAAAGACTGAAAGAGATGATAATCATCATGACAAGCACACTGGCCTCTCTTTGGCAACTACCCATCAACACCAGTGACATTTTTTTGGCTGAAAACTGAAGAAATTTAAACAATTATAATTTTTCCAAGTGACCTTTGAAACCATGACAGGCGCCACAGCACCGCTTTTTCCCAGATGCCTTTTGGTGCTTACCATCATCTCCCGTGTTCTCAGTCTGCTTTACAGGCTTCTTTTTTCCTTCCTCCGGTTCTTCATCTGAAGATGTATCCTCATCAGAGGAAAGATTGGCTTTGATTTCTTCTAAAAGCATTTTCTTGGCAATTCTTTGAAGTAAAACAGAAAACACTATTTATTCCATTGTTCAAGTAAATCTATGAATGACAAGTGTAATCCTACACCATTCAGAACTTCAAAAAAAAAAGGGCTGAAAGCTGAACCAAAAAAAAAAAATAAAAGACATGATGAAAAGTCATTGTGGCCAGACAGGAGATATCAGCAAAAATCTCATGTTAAATGGAACGTGTTGACTTGCTTTTTTAGAAAGCAGATTTGTATAATGCTCCTTAAGAGAGAAGTTTCCTGCTTTACAGCAAGAAATATAAAGTATATGAACGTAGAGATTTCGTTTCATTCGCGGTCTATTTGGGTAACTAACTACAAGCCCTTACCTTATAGCAACTGTAGCAAACCCCTTTTGTGTATACACATACACCCACCCCCAAAAGTTTGACCAACACCACAGCACCTGAATTTCACAGAAAACTTATGATTTCCTGCTCCACAAACTATCCACTCAGCTTCCCACTGTTTCATCGCAGCACAAGGAAGTTTCCAGCTAACGTACAAGTGACTATGGAAAAATTCTTGGAAAAATACATGCTCTCGCAACATAATCTTGTCAGAATCTAAGGCAGAATATAAAATGATACAACAAAAAGCACAAGGAAATAGTGGAGTTATCTGAGAACTTGTACTTCCAGGGGGAAAAATAATCCTAAAAGAACAAAATCAGGTCTTCCTCATATCAATATCAGAAATACTACAGTAGTTTTCATTCCAGGGTTATCAATTTTAAATGAAATACTTTTTTTCTAGGTCAAACCTCATCTGTCTTGCCTTTTGGCAGAAATAATGTACACTGGATGTACATAGTTCAGAACGGGAAAGGTTTTATACCAGTCAAAACAACAGCTCATAACTCATGGAATTGAACCACAAACTTCACTTGGAAACGGCAAAGGAACAGGGATCTCTCGAGTAAAGCTTCTTTTACAACAGAAATTAAGTTGTTACTTTTATAAAGCACTCTGAACTAGGTTTTTAACAATCAGTATTTCATTTCCCAGCACGTAATGTTTCCCTAAAGCAGAAGAACCTTTCAAAGAGAATTTTCCCAAGGGATCTTTCCTGACACTCCAAGCAGTATTTTCTGGGGTTTGAGTGGTTCCAAAAAGATTCTCGCACTAATGTATGTTCAACAATTATTAAAAGATGGAAGCAAAATAGCTTAATAAACATTTAAGACTGTTCAGTGAGCCAGACAAGCCACCAGCATCCAAAACACACCTTCCCCCTCTTTTGAGAGATGGCTTGTGACGAAAAAGCTGATTAAAACTTTACCATCCAGAAGCCTTAGTGAGCTTTAATTGCATATATATCAACAGATCACAGTGTGAACTAAACAAAAACTTACTAAAGTCCATAGACAAGTAACATCCTCTTCCAAATGCTTTTTGCATTAGGGCCTTCCAGAGGATTTGGAAAAGGCACTTAGGGCTTGGTTAGTTTGGGTTGTTTCTTTTTTTTGAAACCCACCACTTCATATGTAACAGCAACAGAAATAAATAGCTCCTTATATAACAGACTATATTTCTTCCATCTCTTAATGGTCAGAACTTTTCCTTCACAATGAATGAAATGGCTTAGAGTATCACCAAAGTTTTGGAAAAGAAAAACAAACAAAAAAAGGAGAAACACTAAAAAGAACTGAAAAAAATTAAAATTGAATCTTGAAAGTCCTGCCTAGTAATACTGCCTCTGACTGGTCTCACCTGAATTAGCAAAGTTAACACAACTTGTATGTGGTTGGCAATACTTACCTCTACACAAACCACCTGTAAAAGGCTGACTTTAGGTCTTAACAAAACAAGACATACATTTTTATCTGTTCTTTAATGAAGTGGTTTTTAAAGGGGAGAAAGAAAACCCAAAGCAAACGTATCTAAGACCTAAAAACATCACGCACAAAATCTATTATCCGTGAACAGGAGGTGTTGTGATTTTCCCATTAGTCATCATAACCACCAACCGGATTGGGTAAACTTATTCGTTTCTAATCATACACAATAATATTGATTAAGAAGTTATTTCTGCCACAGAAAATTAGTCCTATTTTTTATCTAGGATAAGAAGACTCAACCCCTTGAAAATAAAATTGAGATGGGACTGCTTGTTAGTGAGAAAAGCTACATTCTCTTCAATGCGTTTGGCTTTGATGTCGGGCTAAAAAGGTAACACATTATTAAGATGTTCAGAATTTAAAAGATGCTTGTTTTTAATTAACTACATATCTGATAGGAATTATAAGTGCAAGCAATATCAGACCCAATGAGATTAAGCCTTGTAAATGTATCTGACAAATGACTGATGTAACAAATGGCTCATATGAATTGCAATACCTTGAGTGCTGGACTCCTGAAACTGGTTTTAAATTAAATTACAACGTATGCTGACCAGGATAATACTTCATATTTCTTTTTTAAGGCAAAACCCATTTAAAGCAACCAGGTTTCTAAGCTAAGGAACTTCATATGCTAGTTTAATATTTTAATATTTGCATTTACAGCATCAAGAAAAACAAGCTAGGTAGTGTGAAACTCTCTTGCTCACATTCTTCCAGAGAAACCCACACAAATCAAAAGGGACCATAATATTTACTCGGGTCAAGGACATAAAAGGTTCTTGGCCAACCAGATGTAACAGCTGAACACTAAATTTATTGAGGCACAGAGTCATGTGACCTCCAGCATGGGACTTCAGGTAGGAAAAACCAAAATACACTTTAAAAAATCCCTGCATTTCATTTATTATCTGCTGTGACCTCCAGCATGTGGTGCTGCCCCACTCCATCTCACCTAAACTGTGAGGTCTGTACGAAGGGCACTTCCCCAACACGTATTTATACAGCGCCTCACAGAGCGGGGCTGCAATCTCAACCAAGACACATCAAAACAACTCAAGAATAAAATGACAGTATATATGCACAGTTTTATAGAAGTTGGGATATTTAAACATATTTCCCCCTTGTTGGGCTGTAAGAGCAACACCAACACAGCACATTTCTAAGGCATGAACTGATTACTATGCATTTTTAAGGCAAGCTGGAAGTTACTCAGGGTTGCTTAGTTACACTGCAGGACTACTTTGAATCATCCTTCAGACACTGCAGCAAAACTGGAATAGCAGGTGCAGCCTCTCATGGTGTGGAGTTAAGTCCACGTGGTAATTTGCACCATTCTTGCTCGTGAATTTCAGAGTGCCAAGACAATGGAGTTGTTTGGTTAAAATCTTGGTGAGACAATGCTACCCCTGTAAAAAGCATTCTTCTTTAGAAGTCATGATTTTCAATTTTAGTGCGTTATCACGATGTATTATTACCAATTAGCCCCTATCAACTCACAGGCAGAGTTCATAAATACCTATGAATTATATGTGGAAATAAGGTTCCCCAAAACAAGCCTTTGGGCAGGGGGGAAGGTCTGTATGTGGCTCATAAAAGCCACCACAATTCCAGCTACAGCACTACTGAATTAAATGGGCCTTTGGGCTATTACTAGAAAAAAATTACCCTTTAAAAGAGATTTTAAGAGATTAATATCTGGATGAAATGTCATACATGTCTAAAAAATGAGTGAAAACTGCCAAACACCTTGTTCTAAATACTGTGCTGTCTTGGTTGGAAGAGGCTGATTTTCAAGCTGTCAAGAGTTGTATTAAATTAAATGCTTGGACAAGAAAAATGTTTTACAAAAATTTATTGTAACCATCAAATACTTAAAGGCATTCTGCATTAAATACACTAATTACTTCTTAATAAACAGAACTACTGCAAAACATATCAAACAGTACCATTTAAAAGATCAGAAGGACCAGTAATAGTTACACAACAGAAGATGAAAGCATACAGCACTATATGGCATAGTATGACCCACTTGGATATTGCATTTTGGCAAAAATGATTTCAAGACTATTAATATTCATGTCATGCACATCCCCAGGTATGCAAATAACAAAACATCTAAACTAGAGACTAGCAAACAGGAGAGTTCCCACACTACAAACACCCAGCAGGTACTACATACCCTCTTTGGCCTGGAAGAAAATAGGCAACTTCTCTGAATCAGTAGGTAAACTATTTAAAAACACTTTGTGTTGAGTAAACAGAAGAACAAGTTTTTAACTTCTTGAAATTTGTTCCATCTTTTTACATTTTATATCTCTGATTCTGGTGCCAAGTACAACACATGATGAATGTAAAATCAGACTGCAGTTACCAGTTAACATGTCTGAAGGTTGACAACACTGTTTATTGACAAAATACCTCCCCATCTCAGAAATAGATATTCAAAATATTCCCTAAAGAAAGACTTAACAAAGAGGCAGCTTAAAAACAAAGTACAGAAACTGATTTTTAAAGCCCAAATTTATATTACTGAGTTGTTAAGCAATTAATTCTTTTCCCAATATGGCTCTTAAACTAATAATTAAGATCTGTCAAAAACATTTGTATGAGAAATACTGCACTTCTGACAAAAGTGTCTCGGTTTAGTTATCAACCAGAAACTCACAAAAAAAAAGAAAAAAAAAAAGAAAAAAGGAAAAAAGGGGAACAAATAATCAAAACAGGACTGAAATTAAAGTATCGTTTAAAAAAATCTTGATATTACCAAAGTTTAAATGTTCTGCTTATGACCCTGTGCCGTCAAGTCCCTAAAAAGCATCTTTCTTTAAAAGTTGAATTACTGGATTAAATTTGATGACTAAAACCAAGCAAGAGCTAATTCAGCAGCAGCATTTTGATACCAAACTGAGGTCCGTAAAGGATATAAAACAGTGGTTTTAAAATTTACTTTAGCCACATATCAAAACATACAACTCTGTGAAACAAAGATTCCATATTCTAAACTATTAAGGCTCAGAAGCAGAAAAAAGACTCCATCAGCAACTGTGCAAAGCTGGTCCCACACATGCTATATGGCCAAAAATTAAAATCAGTTTCTGAAATACTGTATAAAACTTTGCTGAACAACTCTTCAGTCTAACTACGATAACTTCCAGAAAGAAACTGTGGCTCGGCACTGAGCCATTACTTCATGATGTGCATTTACTCATCAGGAAACAAAGCTTTTACATTTCTAGCCAGGCTAATTCTGATAGCTACAATGATCCTGGTAAAATATGACATGTCTTAACTAACTGTATCTTACAGAGGTTCATTTTTATTGAATTTGAAACTGAAGCAATACATACAAGCCATGATTCTGAAAATATCTATGCAAAGAGTTAAAATATAAGTGTATAGTTAGTCTCTTTGATACCAGTGGAGTCTATGCACAGTGCTTGTAGAATCAGGGCCTTAATTGTCACATTAGTCACCTCAGGTGCTCTTTAGTGAGTTAGAACTCAGTTGAATTAACAGCTGAAAATATCTAATACTGTTTTCCCCACATTTGTGTTTTCTCTTTATTGAGAAAAGGCATTTCAATTTAAAAAAAGCATATTAAGTAACATTAATAACCAAATTAATTCTGAAAATATTGCAGCACTGCATATTGCACAGATGCAAACTGTCACCTTCTATTCAAAGAACTAGCTGAAATTCACATTTATCAGAAGCAGCTTTTTACCTGCCTGCAAGAAACGCTTGTCACAAAGCCCACACTTCCAACAGGAGCACAGCCCGGCCAGTGCTGCGTTTATAACACACCCTACGCAAGGTGTGTTAACTAAGGCTCCTAAAGACTTGCTTTGCCTTTCGGGGCTTTGGCCTCTGTTTTCTGGCCCCGGGGTCAAACTTGCGGGAGGCCCGTGAGCGAGTCTGTACAAGGCAGGCAGCCGTGGTTTTCACAGCCTGCTTGCTCTTCCGTTGCGCCGCTTTGCGCCCACGCCTAGGGTGTGTTATAATCGAGTTTAAGTCCTTACGGATGGTATCATACCTATTCTCAGGGTCGTCATCATCATCATCTTCCTCCTCCTCCATTGGAATAGTCCTTGATAGAGCATCTCCCTCATCTCCTGAGAAACAACCAGACGGAAAACGCTTAACACAAGTAAACCCAGCAACAAACCGTAATACGTGACAGCACAATAAACACTAGAGCACATGAACTACATCTCCACCAACAAACCCCGTGAAAAATAGCTTGGGTTTACCACTTTTCTATCAGCTACCTATCTTCACATATACGAGTAAGTATTTTTATGAATAAAGTATCTAGTTTTTCAAGCAGCACTTTTGTCCACATTATGCTTGCTACTACACACAGCTTGCAGTTCTTGCCTTGTTACACACTATGAATTGGGTTGTTTTTACACCAAAACCTGAATACTCCACGTAGGAGCCAGAAATTAAGTTTCCCGAGAAATTATTTGCTCTACCAGAATCTCCACTACTGCGTGTGGGTAAATTGAAAAGGTGGCACAAATACATCATGGAATTGCTTGCCAAGCCTGTGAGCTGCCCTGCTGCCAGGAGGAAGCATTGGAGAACACTAAGCCTTATCCACTTTTGCCTGCAGAGTCCATGTGTGTATGTAAAGGGTTATGTTTTGAGAATCACACGTGCTGTCCTAACTGTAAATATCCAAACTCAGCTGCACTACATGGCACTGTCTCATATGGAAAGGACATGAAACCCAACAGCGTGGGACATGGAATAAAGAACAGCACTGATGGTACCTGCCTTAAAGCTCCTCTGCATTCTCTTGGCTGGACAGAGAGGAATTCAAGTTATTTCTAGCACACTCCCAGGCCTGTACCCTTGCTTTTCTCTTGTTCCTCTGACTTGCAGGTAAGTCAGACAAACCTGCTAGGTAATAAAATGGAGATAAGCAAAAGAAACCTCACAGTCCGAACTAGCTGAGATCCCCTCATTTATAAGCTGTACTGTTTATTTGCTACCCGTGTGGACTGGACTAAAACCAGGCTGTGAGAAGCTACTCCAAGTTGTTTTCACATACACCTGTCCTGGAAACAGCTTTACCCAGACGCCATCGGACAGGACTGTCTAAGAGGTGATCCCAGGATGTACCTCACTTAGGTGAAAGTATCCTGGTGATCAAACCAGATTCTAAGTCTCATTCAACAATCAATCAATCCATGCAGCTTGTTCAGAAAGAAGAGACTCCTTTATTAATTCACTTATTAAGCCAACATATGCCTCCTCTTAAAATAATCTAACACAGGCAGGATTTCATAGAATCAAACTCAGGTTGGAAAAGACCTCTGGACACAACTTACTCCAATTCCCTCCTCAAAGCAAAGCTAACTCCCAAATAAGATCAGTTTTTCCAGGGCCTTGGGCAATCAAGTTTTGAGCATTCCAAGGACAGGGATTCCAAGGTTGGACAAAGCAACCAATGTCAAGCTTTGATGATGCTCAGTGTATAAAATACTTTTGCTAGTATCTATTATCAGTTTTCCTTGCTAAATCCTGCATCCACTGCCTCATCCTCTCAGCACACATCCAGCTCACCCTTCCCTAAACCTGCCCATGAGGTGATTTGCAGACAGCAATTCAGACTTCCCATTTTTAGCATTCTCTCTCCAGTCTAAACCAACCCATTTCTCTCTAACTCTACTGCCAATTATCCCACATCACCATCTCATTTTTTCCAATTTGTACAAGTGTTGTCTTTCTCTCCAATAATTATCCAATCCTTCCACTCGTGACTTGCAAATTAAACAATTGCTCCCGCTGCCTCAGAGACCTTCTGACATATTACCACCAACTTTTCCCCCCTGGGCCATTTCAGTTCCAGGTCTGTGAACATGCACTGGACACAAGCAATCCCGTTTTTAAGGTATTTTTCTGTGATGGTTCAGTGATGCTGAGAACTCTCAGAGTACCATCATCTGTCTGTGGGTGAGTTTTAACAGCCGTGACAGCTCCTACACACCAAAAGCCAGTTCATTATTATGTGAACTATCCCAGCAGTGCCATCACTGGGGAAAACGTTGATAAGAAAGCACCCAGGGTAAGGCCCTAAAGTCCCAGTGCTGTATGCAGAGACACAACTAAACCTTCTTCAGCAGAAGGCCTTGAAAAACAAACATTACAGGGCTGTGTAAAATGAAAAACAAGGAACTTATCTTCAACTGCTACTCAAGGATAATGCAAAACACCATTAACCAAACTTTGCTGGGGCTCTAAATCTAAAGCAGCACTGCACTTAGAAAAGCAGCCTCTGCGTCTGCAAAGATGAACAACTCTCTCCAAAACTGCACTGCAGGAAAACTTCGGGAAGAAGTGGGGCACCATCAGGCTGGCAGGAAAAAGGGGGAATGTTATGTCCAATTTAACATCTGACGGTTTCAGGTTTTTTTAAGGGTGAGGCTTTTTGTTTAAACAGTACAAATAACAATCACTCAATTTTGTACTTAGTATCTGCCTACAAGTGTTTTCCTGAAAAGTCAAAATACAGCTGTGTCCCTTCTGCTATCTTACCACAGAATTATGGAATCCCAGAATGGTTTGGGTTTAAGGGACCTTTGAGCTCAGCTACCACCCCCTGCCATGGGCAGAGACACCTTCCACTAACCCAGGTTGCTCCAAGCCCCGTCCAACCTGGCCTTGGACACTTCCAGGAATGGGGCAGCCACAGCTTCTCTGGGCAGCCTGTGCCAGGGCCTGCCCACCCTCATACAACAGAATTTCTTCCCAATATCTAATCTAAACCTACTCTCAGTCTGATGCCATTCCTCCTTGTATCTTCATAAACGTATTGTAGTTTTATTCACTTTTTACTTTAGCTTTACAAACAACTGTATCTGAGCCAACAGTTAAGAGTCACGTACAGAAAGTTCTGTGAAACATAATTAGCAGGAAAAAAAAACAGTGAACAGTTTACCACTCATGGTAATTAAAGCAGCAAATATTTTTCCTAGTTGAAAATTAATTTATTAAAAACATGTCTACTATCTGCGTAATGTGAAAACCACCTTCTTTTTTTAAGTTCTTTAAAACTAAGCATTGAAACACAGCGGTTCAGAATTTTCTAAATTTTCTAAATCTTCAGGACACTGACAAAGTAATTCTGCCTTGGCAAGGAAAATAATTATTACTCTTAAACTTGCTATGAAAGCAATGACAGATTTCTGTAAGCGACACCAGCTCTTCTAAGGCTACGTGGCTCTTGTGAGGCACAGAAATCATCTCCTTGATTTTTAAATGTGTCCTGCAACGTCACCAGAAGGTGACAGACCTGAGTTCCCTGGGTTATCCACTCCTTCAATCCAGCTTCTGCTAAAGCAGTCCCTGGCAGGCAAAGCGAGGACTGGGCTTTGGGAAGCTGAGCTCCAAAGCAATACCTGCTGCAACTACGGACTGCAGCTTCTCAAGCCTCTCCATTTACAGTGTGACATCCTTTTTTCCTCAAGGGTCAAGCTGCACATACTGAAATAAGGCAATTTTAGAATCACAGCACAGTTTGGGTTAACAGGGAACTTCAAAACAGGTGCCTCCAAATCAGTATCAGAAAACCTAACTGGCTGCAAATATTTAAATGTGTAATTACCAACTGATGAGTATTTTTCCCTTCTGGACTATTAAATGTTACCCAAATCTTACAAAATTCCTCTATTAATACATCAATAACAGGTGTACATGACATCTTTTGCACACCTGATGACTGACAGAATCCTGCACCAGCAGACAGCATCAAGCTCTCAGTCACTGGCCTGATCTTCTGCTCGTCGCTGCTTCCATCGCCCGAGGAATTCTGGTCATCATCATCATTTTCTTCCTTATCAGATGAGGAAGAGGAAGTGACAACCACCTTCTTTTTTGACACTTTCTTTTTTAAGCTACCCCTTTTACTTTCTTTCATTGGCCCTCTTTTAATCTTTTTCTTACTGTCTTCATAAGACTCCTCATCAGAAGAGGACGAATCATTCTGTTCTTTCTTGGGAATTTTCTTTTTGTGACTTATTTTTTTCTTTTCTTTAGTTTCAGTTCGTCTTTTACGCCGTGTGGCATCTTCAGAAGAACTCTCCTCTTTTTGGGGAGATTTCTCAGTATCAGAAGATAAATCAATGTGCACTCTTTTAGCTACCCTCTCTCTCAAATTCCTCTTTTCTGTAAATACAGGTTCCTTTTTAATTTTGTCGTTTTCAGAAGAATTGCAACTTCCTTTGTCTGGAGAGGACTTGTCACCATCAGATGAGGAATCATCTTGCTCTTTCTTGAAACTTTTCTTTTTCAGTTTCTCAGATTTCTTCGCTTTGCTTTCTGATCCTTTCTTGCTCTTGAGCCTGTCCTTTGAAGACTCAAACTTGTGCTCTTTCTTTGCAGATTTCTCCGTGCTCTCTGAAGAAGAATCTTCTTGTGCCTTTTTCTTTTTCAAATCCTTGTCTTTGTTACCTTCAGGAGAACTTTCCTCTTTCTCCAAGGAAGACTTCTCAGCATCAGAATACTCATCATGTTTTCCCTTTGCGGATTTTTCTTTTGAGTCCCTGTTTATCTTTTCCTTAGCAGACAACCTCTTACCCACTTTTTTATCTTTAGAAGAATGGTTCATTTCCTTCTCTGGGGAAGACTTTTCAGCATCATCATCATCATCTTCAGATGATTTACCTTTCTTTTTCTTCCAATTTCCCTTTCTTTTACTGCTTACTTTCTTCCTCTGCTCTTCTTCAGAGGAATCGTAACTATCCTCTTTTCGAGAATATTTTTTCTTAGGCTTTTTTGCAGCCTCAATTTTACTCAACATTTTTATCTCTTTTTCTAACTCAGAATCATAGTTTGAAGAATCTGAATAGTTTTGCCGCTTCTTTTTAGCAGCGGCGGCATTTTTAGCCGATTTGCCTCTTTTAGCATCTAAATCTGAACCAGAACTGGAACTTTTTCTTTTTCGCTTTCCATTTTCATCCTTCACCGGTTGATTCTTCTGAAAACCTGAAGCCTGATCATTTGCTGGTGCTTCACTGTTGCTGTCAATGTCTGAGGAACTGCGACTCATCATTCCTGCCTCTTTCAGAACAGCTGGCATCTCATCAGAGTCCGAGCTCTGATCCAAAACATACGGCTTCTCGGATTCAGAAAGGTTATCGGGGCTGGGGCCGTCAGCAGCGCCATCAACAGGATCTCCCTTATCGTTTTTCCTCTGTGGCTGTCTGGCTGGTTTCCCCTTGCGCTTCTTGTTGCTCGTGTCGTTGCTGTCCTCCTCCGAGTTGGATGTCAGAGGGCTCATGTCCGTGGGCCGCCTCAGCGGGGTGGTTTTCACGCGCGGCGACCTCCGCAGATCAGACTCCTCGACAGGCACGGCCTCGTTCTCCGGGGAGGGTTCACTGCCGGCACTGTGGTTTTGTTTCCCAGGATCGCAGTTTTCTCCTCGAGGCTTTACGTGAACGTCTTTATTTTCCTTTTCTAAGCTGCTGTCTCGATCTTCAGCTTTAACTGTCGCCTCTGAGAGGGAAACGGGAGTCAATTTTACAATCAGCTCTTTTGTGCCTTTAGCCGATGATTTTAACTTGGTACTAACTTTGGCATCTTTCACAGGAGCGTTCAATTTTGTATTTGAATTTGGAGTCTCATGATCTGTTCCCGTATTTCCGGTGTCCTGCTCATCTGATGGCATCTGAATCTCCATGGCAGATTCGAGAGTCTCAAAAATGTCTTCAGGCACAGACGAGGGAATGGACACTATATCCATGTCCAAAGCCTCTGTGCTGTTTGGCTCATACTGGGGTTCTTCGTTTCTGCCAGACTTTTTCTCTTCCCCAGAAGTAGGTTTGTTATCAGTCTGTTCCACTGTTGGAACACTTTGATCCATGGGCTCACTGTCAGGCTGTTCTGATACAACCTTTTTTGGCGTCTGTGCAGTGTCATCGTCTTTTACTGCCACATGTTCCTTTCCTTCATCTTTTTTCTCCTCATTTTTTTCTGATCTAACCTCAGTTTTTTTGTCTTTGGTATTTTTATCTTTGATTTTAACATTCAATGCTTGAATCTCCAGGTTCAGACCTTCTTCTAGTGCCAGATGAGCTTTTTTCATGTCACCCAGCACAGATTTAAAAGCTTTCAGCTGACACAGTTGCACAGTTGGGCTTATTTCTACATTTTCTGCAGCGTTTTTCAAAAAGCTTACAAAGCTAGAATTGAGATTTGCTGTAGTTTCAACCAGCTTTTTTGTTTTCTTTAGCAAGTCTTTTGGCACCATTAGTGCTTTATAAGAATATGTTAGTGAACCTGAATATGAATTATCTAGTTTTTTTTCTTCACCATTACAGTTTGCATTATTTCTCTTTGGAGAAAACTTGACTGTATGGTCGTATATTTTACTTTTTTCACTTTCGACTTTGATCTTTTTTTTGTTTTGTTGAAGTAACTGTTCTAAATTTTCAAAGACACTGTCACATGCAGTGACCAAGTCCAATAAAGGCTCTGGATGGCAAATATAGCAGTGCCACTGGTTATTTTCATCCAGGATAGTCGAGAGCTCCTTTCGACCCAGGTTGCGCAAAATGCACTTTTTACAGAAGGCGTTATGGCAAAAGTCACAGCAAATCAAGTTTCCACCTTCAGCACACCACCTGAAATGAGACACGAGAAATGTAAGAGGTTTGTCTCGATATCAACACACAGTGGTAAATTTTTGAGCTGACATATTGAAAAATTCAGGTGATAAACAGATATCTGTCAACCGAAGCCATTTTTAAAAGCGCAGCTGAAAAGCACTCGACTGAAAACTGGAAAGTCGGAACATTCATGTATTAAGATTGAAAGTTCACAAGGCTGAAATGGTCAGTAATTTTCAAACACAGTTTCAGCACTGGTTTTAAAGAAAAGAAAAAACTAATTGAATTTTATTTTCTCTGTTTCTTCTGAAAATTTGGGGAGGGGAGGGAGCGCAGAGGAGTGATTTATTTTACAGCTGAAGTAACTGGCTCAATCTCTCTAGCCTTGACTGATACATTACTACTGCAGGCACATATGACCTGAGAAGTGGTAGACAGGAAAGCCCAAAAGCATCACAGACTGCACAATTTTGACAGAATTGCACATTTAGATATCTGGACATTAGGACAGAGAAATACTTTAGTATTTCAAAAGCGGGAAATGCATCTGTATAAATAAGTTTCTTTGGCTCACAAGGTTTAGAATGTCAGATTCTATCCCCTCCTTTGAAGTGTTTATATGGGCCAGTACCCAATTAATGGGCACGTTATTTAGTTAGAAATGTGCTGTCTTAAAACTCTTTGCTATTGGATTTATTTATAAAATGTTTTCCTGTTAATTACTAAAATAACAATCAAATAAATAGGAAAACACTGGGGTTGAGCATTTCTTGGTGAGAAATAATTGCTGATTAAGCTCTTAGGTACTGGTTTTATTTCTTGCAATAATGACATGACTGACAAATAAAGATCCCCAACAAGCCAGAAGAGCTGTGGGTGTGGTTTCAGTTTCTGGACACTCACCTACACTGTTCGTCCATCCCATCGGAATCGCGGCTGATGTCATCGCTCATGTAATACTTGTAGCAAGTCTGTAAAGAGACAGCACAAGGAATGCTTTATTAAATCCCAGCTGGGCTCCAGCAATTCATTTGATTTCTGAAGCTTGCCAGTAAAAGCAGCAGCAGCTTTACATAAGCCTTTTACATTTGGGTTAATCTACCATGGATGCAACAGGTCTCAAAACATGACTTCTTATTTAGGTGGCTCAAGGTTTATTTGAAAATTAAATAGGCTTGTGTTTGATTGCCGTGTAACTGTGTATTTTAGGACATCAGCTCAGTATTTCTCTTCAAATCTCTAAGTTTTTTCCCCATCTATTTCCTCGGTAAATCAATACCACACCCTCCCAAGCACAAGCAATCCTGCATAAATTACAATTTTCAGCTCTATGCTCCTTATGTTAGCATCTGATGCCATAAGGCTTTAAATAAAAAGGTCTTCAGCATTTATCCTGATGTTAACACCCAAGTATTCCATTTCCAGGTACAAGCTAAGTATCTTTATTGAAAATTTGGTAATGGTAAGAAAAAAACCTCAGCTGGAAGTAGCAATGGCTTCCGTTGCTGAATTCTTTATACCAAATTTGGAAGGTGTGATGTTATTTTTTCCCAGTTGCTAGTGAAAAAGGTTCTCCCAGACTTGCAGTTCTACTTTGAACAGGCATTAATACAAATAATTAGCTAAATTCTGTCCCTTTACCCAGCAGATCAGTGAATTCAGAATCCAGAGGAGGATTCAGCACATGAATTTAAAATGATGATGCCCCTTTACACGGAACAGACTCACACATCTGTTCAACTAAACTATTCAAACAACCAAAACCAACAAAAAACCCCAATAAAATCTGACGTTTAGACACTTGATGGAACATCCACAGTCGAAGTAAAACAGATTCTTAGGACTGTTGACCTAACCAGGAACAAAATAAGTGCAGAACTAAGCACAGAAAGCAATGGAAGACCTGGAGCACAGAGACCAGGGACCTCCACTCCATCTTTGGCAATACCTTTACACGTACAGAATCTACAGACTGTAGAGATTTGCAAGAGGTATCTCTGTATCTCTGAAAATTAACAGAGGTCTCCACAGCAGGGGCAGGGATGTTTCCCTCCTGCCCTGTTGCCCCCCCTCTCCCTACTGCAGGCAACTCAGGGCTCTCTGGAGCCACCAGGAAAGCAGGCAGCTGAAGAGCCAGACCTGGGGTTGGGTTGGGTTTAGATCATCCTTACAAAGCTGCCATAAATTAAAACAGTCCTGGAGCTGCAGAAACCGACATGGCTCTGACACCACTTTTCTGCTCCTTAGTCCAATGTTGGTTTTACACAGAATACTTTACCAAGGAGATCCAGACTTGAATCTGCTCTTACAACACATTATGAGTAGGCAGAAACTTCAGACAGACCATTAACATTAAAAATTCACTAATATTACAGCCTTACAGCTATAAAACTAAATTCCAAGTAAAACACAACAAGTTTAACTGAGGTATAAGAAAGCAGGAATAAAAATTTTTAAGTATATTTGCTTTTCCCCTTGCTTTTATTTTCCTTAATTGTAACAGCTAATGACTAAAACCAAGTACTATTCCCACAAAAATCCCACCCAAATCAACTAATATGACATTTCAAACAAAAACAAACAGTAGAACTGTTTACCACATACCTTACAAATAAGAACTTTCAGTGTAGGATGTCTGTAGATTGAATCCTTTTGAAAATGGTTCACCTGTTGCCCACAAGCTGTACAGCTTACAATTCCATGTAGTCCTTCCTCTATAGAGAGGATTATAAACCACACATTAATTGTTTGGGGTTTTTTTTTTAAGAAATCTATATATGCCTATTTCATTTTCTTACAGTATTTCAGCTTGTCAGGTTTTAGGCCTTTATTTCTTTAGCACCTAGCACTAGAGAAATCTTTCTGTAAGCACTTGCCATTTACAGACTGAAATAATTTCCCTCTAATTTCTATGCTCCACTTGGGGTGAAGATACAATTTTTTTCCTTTGAGAGATTCAATGTGGGCTAACTGGTCACCTCCTGAGAACACACCTAAATAAGAATCATCAATAAAACTCTTCCAGAGCAGCTCTGATATTCTGGACAACATTCCCAATTTTTTTGTTTAACAAATACCATTTTAATTCATGTTTGTGTTATATTTTCTTTCACACACAGTTTAGTTTCTCACAGAAGAACACAGAAAACCATTACAAGAAGATGCACGAAATCCTTTTAATAGTGCCTGAAAAATCTTCTCTCACCTTTTGTTCCCTTCTCGATGGTGGTTTTTGTTGTTTGGGTTTTTCTGAAACTACAATTTTGCTATAATACACATGTACTCCCCATCTTGCTGATTGCTCCCAGTTTGTGGACCACCCTGCTGCTGTACCTATATTTGGTCAAGAAAACATCTCTTTACTGCCAACCCCCCAATTCACTTTGGAAGGGGTGAACGTGGGCTTGGCAGGTTTAGTCCACGCCAGGCTGTTAAACCAACCAGTTAATACTGTGAGACCTTTCTGTTTTCAACAGCAGAGAAAGGCAAATCATTTGTGAAAGCTCATACGCTTTCAAAAACCTGATCTGGGATCAAGCAGAGAGAGGTTTGATATGGGATCACTCAACTGTGACCTGTCCTTTGCTGCCATGTTCAGTAAGTGCTACAAGGAAATGACCTCAAATGGTTTAACTTAATGGTTCCAGTCTGAGTACAGACCCCGTAGGATTTTCTGTTTTTCAAATAATCACTACCACAGAAGCACCACCGCCCCAGTGTTAAGGAACTGCGTCAGCATTCTCAAGACACACTACAAGGTCCCAGCAATCTGCTGCTGAAAGCACCATCTCAGACGGCTCACGGGCCAGCGAGAACAGCTGATACAGCCTTGCAGCTCGGGGAAATTCTGACCACTTGCTGCTTCCAACCTCCAGGCACGCATGGCTGCACGTCTGCAGAACCCCCTCACGACCTCAAAACCAGCTCAAACACTGATTTCAGACACTGCTGGTGACCCTGAATAAAGGCATCCATCGCATGGCACTCCTCGGGAAGCAACGCCACGTGAACCCAACCCTGTCACACACCAACTCAGGGACAACATGCCATTCCCTGCCAAGTCCTGAGCCACTTCCCTCTTTTCTACAATTAAGGGGAAGCACTATGGCCTCCTGCCCAAAATCTGAAAGTTGGCACCAGAAAGAGGGAATTTCTGAGGCAAACCTTTGTAAGCCATGTTACGAGTACAAATGATGATGATCCAAAGAAATTCAACTACTGCTAATTCATTAATACTGAGAAAATACTTACTTAAAAACGTTCCCACCAGAGTTTTTTAGCAAAAATACAACCACTCTGCAGACACAACACTTGAAAAAAATAACACAGTGCCTCTCAGCAGTCTCAGATGAGAGCACCTGGTTGCTAGAAAGGCAAGACTTCTATTTCTACCGCTATTTCTAATATAAACAGGACACATAATTCCTAATAAAAGTGCAAAGATGCACTCCACAATGAACAAGACGGACTGTCATTCTTTATTTTATTGTTATTATTTACCTGCACCGTGCAGACAATTCAGATCTCAGGGAATACACATTTACCTGCTCTGTACGTGCACAGGGCACCTCAGTCAGGCATCAAGACAAAGCTCAGTGCCACTTCACACAGAAAGCTGACAAAGTTTGACACAAACAAACTGGGTTGGTATATTCCCTAATCCAGCTGCTCTTGAGGTTGACTGGAGTCACATCCCTCACCTGGCTACCTTTCCTGGTCTGGAAAGGGGTCAACCCAAGGAGCAGGCAGTAGCTGTTCCATTTCCCTGGAAGCTGACAGGAGTTTAACACACACACTAGAGAGCTCTAAAACAAATACTGCCAGCAGAGACACTAACAGAGCTGAGCTCGCCCTGGATAAAGGGAAAGCCTAAACTCTTTGTGTCCCTTCCTAAACTACTCCCCCATGTCAGGCACAGTACATGAGTAACCACTGCAGATACACAAAGGAAGGCCTGCAAATTCCCTAGGGACAGAGAAAAAAGGCTGGAAGGGCAGGTCATACAAACTGTCCTGGGGATGCAGACACAGGCCAGAAAGCCCACACAGAGGAGTCCTATTCTTCTCAACGCTGCACCCCTGAGGAGTTCTGCTGGACCATTGGCAAATGTGATAAGCACAAATGGGAAAAGCATTCCTAAATGCTGCACAGGACACCTTGCATGAATAAAACAGAACCGACTTCCAAAGATTCGTAATTCGGAGAAAACATCAACGCTCAAAATGTGATCAACATCATGCATGAGCCCATGTGTTACGCACAAGCACATTTCCACACAGTCACATTCTACTCCCCTTCCACCACAAATGGAGAAATAGCACTTAATAAGTTCCAGTAAGACTCTAAAAGAGAGCAAGTATCTCAAATGATATAATGGGAAGAATGAAGAGCGTGTACAAGATCTGTTTGTATGAATAGCCTAGGTACTGCTGGAGGTATGTGAATTGAGATATTGCCAGTAGTGTGAATAAAAACATCTGCCTTCTTATCGGCTACTTTAGAAATAATCCTCCCTCTAATTTTTGGCATGAAATATGAGAAATTAATTTCTGTTAGTGCTATAATCTACCTAGCTTCTCAATTTTAGCAGTAGCTATGGAAAAGCAGCTGACACAGCAGCTTTTCAAGGATAATCCTTAGAAGGGCCCACCAGCAGGGAACTTGCCACAATTTAAAAACAAAACAGAAGTCCTTGAATTATTTGAGGGGTTGGGATTTTTCTCAGCTCACTGAGGGATAATCTGCCTACACGTGTCCCACGTGGCTGCTTGCTTGGCAAGTCAGTGAATGTTCCTGTATCAACGCTCTTACAACGTGATTCCTTAAAAAAGGAACACCTGTAACACCTGATTGCAACCAAGCAACTGTACCTAATGATGCATCCTATACCTACGGAAAACAAGGAATGGGAACTAATCTTAGCTTTCACTGCTGCATTGCAGAGGCAGCAATGGAGGCTAATTTCTGTCAGTTAGCATCCTTACTGAACAAAAAGCCAGAAGAGTGGAGGTATTTTTAGGATAATTTATCAGAAATATGAACAATTTTTAGATGTACCAAATGTGGTCGTAAGCAACAATTTAAACCCGTTTTAATAGATGTTTTAAGTTGTATTTACCTCCACGCTTTTTGGGAGCTTCAGGTTTCATTTTAACGGTATTTCTGCTTCTAAATTCAGGCCCTTTAAAATCATCTTTGTCTTCATTCAGCACTGGCTCAGGCTGTACAACCACTGTACCTAGAATAATTTTATTTAGAAATTGGAAACCATTACACATCCAAATGAAGTGCAAAAGTTCTGTTTAAATAAAGCCAACAAAAAAGTGCAATCTGTTGACTAAAACTCAAAGTTTTGAATGCACAGATGTTCACAGAAAAAAAAACAAAAAAACAAAACAAAACAAAAACCCCAAAACCAAACCACCACACACTTCAAAGTACATCGGTGTTGCAGCTGTAGGACAAAAGCCAGACTGGATGGGTTGAGGAGCAAACTGTGCTCCCACTGCCCTGATGTGGCACGTGTAGGACAGGACTGTCACACCACTGGGGCGTGTGGACAGGGATTTGCAGTGCAATCCTACAAATAAAGGACTTGGGTTACAGCACTCAAACCCCTCAAAACCCCTACAGTAACTATGCGTCTCTCTCTTTGCCCCCTTCTATCCAGTTTCCCTCGCCTGCATTTATTTCAGCGTGAAATAAAACGAAAAAGCAATGCAATAAAAACTGCTTTGTCTTTAACAAAATTCAGAAATTCACATTTTCATTTCAATGAAGAGAACTACTCAAAATTATGTGAATGAAAAAATACATCTTTCCTACTTAAGAGCCCGGTTTTTATACTTTTGTTGTGAGGACACTGAAAATAATCTCATACTCCGAAAAAAATAATTTTAAAGTGACTGCTCTAAATACTGCTGCTTATGCAGGAAACAGCAGCAATTTTTCCTGTAACTTCCCTAGATAAGAAATGGAGGAGATAATCAAACTCACACCACAGTTAAGAGCAGAGGGATGCAAAGTTTATAGAATTAACTATTCCTAAAAGGTGCTTAAAAATACACTGAATAATGACATTTCCCTCCCAGAGTTAGGTTTGCTTTTTTTTGATCTAATTGCTAATTAATAACCTCAGAGAGAACTGTAAAATAAGACCACCGGGTGACAGAGCTTGAGACTTGTAAAGAACAGGAGGAATTGTTTCCCTGTTCTGTGATGGTTCTGTACAGATGGCTGCAGGCACTTGACATTAAGCCACCAGCACATCGTGGTGCACCCACGGACTGACACAAAGGTGCTTGGGTTCCTCCTTGCTGTGTGTGCTCACACCCTGGTGTGTGTACAGGCCAACAGGGCCTCAGACAGGCATTTTATACAAGTGCATTCCAGGAATTATTTATGCTGCCTCATCAGCTTGGCTAATTCCCTGAATTCAGCACTGAAAAAAAGACACGACCTACCTTTAGGCAAGCTTTGCATATCTACATCGTTTTCTGAGTTCTCATTTGAAACATCTTCATTTACAGTTTCATCTACAGTTTGTTCATCATCTGATCCAACATATTTTGTTACAACTGTAGGTTTCCTGCACAGAGAGAAAAAAAACATGCTCTGACAAATAGTACACACTGCAATTCAGGTAAGCCTGGAGCTTTGCAAACATGGTATTGCTAAATTCGTTTAAGACTTATGAGGAGAGAAGCTCCAACTTATTACTGTAGATGAACTGCAGGTTAGTTTTCTTGTTAGGAACAGGAATTCTCCCCTCCATGTGAAATAAAAATATATACTAATAAAATATTTTGTTTCACAGGCTCGCTGGTTTTTTTGTAAAATCAAGGTTTGATGTGTTCTTGAGGAAGTCTAGGGAAAAAACCCTGAATGAAACACGAGTGAATGTCTGCTCAGAAATTTTAGCCATCATTCCAGGTTTAACAGGCAGCACAAAGAGTGCACACAGATATTAACAAATTACAAAAAGCAGCTTGGCTGAAGAGATGTTTGCAAGGAAATAAAGGAAATGAGGAGAGAACTGAAAAGGCTGACTGTTGAATAAAAGGAACAGCTGCTAGAATTCCACACAAACATAATTTCGAACTGAATCCATGAAAATTAATTAATTTACTATGTCAGGACAGGGAAAAGAAAATACTGAATATGGAGCATAATTTTCACTAGTCTGAAGGCAATGCATGAACTACTGCAGGATACTGGTTTTGTATCAGGCACAGTACGTGAACTACCTTTAGTGATAAGACAGGATGCAAAAAAAACAGGACTAAAAGCAATATAAATGAAAGAGTTCAGCAGGACGCTGCATTCAGAAAAGGATGGGAAAATCAAAGCCAAATATAAAACCACACTTGCAAATATGGCATCAAGACAAATAAGGAGGACACTGAAAAATATTAATGCCAGCAGACGTGATAGAATAAACCAACTTGGTTCAGAGGGGTGGTAAACAGTTAACTCCGGATTTCGTAACTCAAAGAAGGGAAAAGGATCAAGCAGGGATCCAACAAAGGGCAGATTCTGCACAGGACAACTCAGCGGCCCAGTTTGATGTTACAGCCTCCCAGCAGTAAGGTACATAAATTAGCCCTTTTTTACATACAACCCAATTAACGTTTTTTGGAAGAATCCTACATGTAGAAATAGCAAGAGTGAAGGCTTTATGATCTTTACCTTTGACCCTGAGAAACGGTTTGAATTGTAAGTGTATTATGAAGCATTTGTTTTACCAGCAGTCTGCTAACTTTATGGATTAACACTGGTGTATACCAACAACATTTGGCATAGTGCATCGACTTTTCTAAAGTTTCACATACCAAAAAGTAATTTATTTGTTTTTATCTTCCAAACCAACCTTTTGGAACGGGATAATCCTAAGGATTTGGTTCTTTCTGAAGAACTACTGCCCTAAAAACAAGAAAAAAAAAAGTAAAGGTCAACACATTTGTATCGAAGGGACCTGTCAAAAAAAACCAATTTCTTGCTTTAACTAGAACACATCTCAGAAGTTACCAGTGCTCTTATAAAAAAAAATAAAAATAAAAATAAAAAAGAGCAGGATGAAAAGCATTAACAGGTGACACACAATTAACACACACAATTTCAACAGTCATGCCAGTTCAGTTAAACCAAATCTACGGAGCGTCAGATCAGAAGGAAGCAGCTTCCCGTGGATGCTTTTCACGCCGCATGAAGAAACCATGGCCTTTTCCAACACACCCTCCCAGAGGGGTCTGCAAGGCTGGCACTGGGGACTCGGACCCAGGAGCTGCCAGCAGAACACTGGCTCTTATTCCCCGGCTCATGTGCCAGAAAGCACCGGCTGCCTTTCCAGGAAAACTGATTTGTCAGAGGTTTGTGCACTCGTATCATAACCAGGTCTGGGCAGTTTAAAGCATCTGAGTTTACAGCAGTTAAGGCAGAATAGTCAGTACTAACATGTACCACACAAAAAATTTCTCTGAGGTGTGTAACACATCATCCAGCAGAAAACTGCTCACGTTTAATATAGATCTGTATGTCCATCTCTCTTTCTCCTTATGCATATTTGCATATTTGCCTCAAAGGACAACTAAGTACCTACTGTTATCTGAATATCACAGTGTAAGTGTAAATAGAGCAATTCTTTTAAACCACAAATAGTAAGAGCCTGGTAAACTATAATCCAAACAACAGAATAAGCATAAAGGAATAGTAACCAAATTTCTTTGTAAAGAAAACCTCACTCTGCAATATACTCAATATGAATCAATTAACAGCACTTATTTCTCAATAAAAATTCAACTGCATAGCTCAGGTAAGCAAAGCCTAACTCTCTGTTAGAGACTGTTAGAGACACTGTTCTCAGGAATTATTGTGCACCAGAGAGACAATGAAGTTGCCCAAGTAAATTCATGTATTTCAGTAATTTAGAAATAAAAGGAGAGGACAGAAGCAATTGCTTGCACATGCCTAAATCTAAGTGAGTTTAAGGCAAACTATAAAATTTAATTTTCCATTTATTTTTATATATTTTACAGCCAATCCTTCTATTCAACAGACATGGTGACGTTTACTGGGTGGTTCTGACAGGATTAGTTAAGTATTTATTGTAAAAGCAACACAGTGCACTCAGCCATTCTGCACTAGACATGCAACTAGAATTCAGAAGTGCTTTTATTCCTACCTCATCTCTATTGTTCTCCATTGAAGCTGGACTTCCTTTAGGTTCTCTACTTTTACCTATGGAGAGAAATTAAAGGAATCCACTGAACTGCAAGGAATGTTCTAAGTTCTTCACACTGCACATCACACTGTTTATGTTTCACCAGCCTGAATAAAGATGACTGTGTGACTTTCAGAGACAAACTGCTGCACGATCAAACTCACTCCACTAAAAGGCATAAATTTTACAGAAATAATCTCGGAATCCCTTTCAGTTCAGTCCCACATAGGCTGAGGAACAGCCTTCCTGTTGGTGCAGAAATCCTGAAGCAATAGAAGTGCAGCTGCAGAAATAATACATTAGTGCATTTTTGTCAATCTCTAAGCAGTTACTTCAAGCTTTTTCTCTTACACGTCTTGACATTAGAAATAAAGTATTAAATCTGGGATCACGAAACCGCAGACAAAAAACCCATTTGATGCAGGATATGACTGTGAATTCCCATTTCTCTGTCTCAGGAACTGTGGAATATAAAGCCTAAAGACCTGCAGCATATTAGCACCTGTTCCCAGCCACCAGTCCTGGTGATGGAAGGGAATGTTTCAATTTCAGTGATTCAACAACACTCGGAAGAAGATGCTCCAAAGGCTTTAGGAACAGCAGGATTTTAACAGATGCACTACACAGAAGGAAGTATAATTACAGCCCTGGATTATCCTGTAAAAATGAGGATTATTTGTGATTTTAGCATAAGACTACCCACACTGCAACTTATTTATCCTTAAACTTCAGTCTTGGGAAAACCAAAGAATTTTCTTCTACACTTTAAAATAATTAAATCACTTTGATCTGAAAATTCAGTGCTGGGTATTTGACCTGGGCTGAATTGTTTCAGTAAATTGCAGCAAGAATTATCCAGTCATTTCTGCATGTGGAGGGAATAAAAAAATGGAAGCAGACATTTTTGGCCCTTTTAAATACCCAGAATTTCTTCTCTAGAATATTACAGGTATTTCTATGTTCTGAGGAAAAAATCTGAGATTTAGAAGGACGGTGACATTTCTTCTGGAGATTACATGCTGCCTACCTTCTACTCCTGACCAGTTTGGCCAAGTGATGAATCTATGGAAAATACATCTTTATGTATTTTGTACACTGGCATTATCCACACAACATTGGGAGGGGAAGGCAATTTGCACAGTTAATTCTGACATTTCCTAACATTTAAGTGTTTAATCTTGACTTTTCCACTTCAACACATTCTTTCAGATCTCAAAACCAACACTGAAACACACCTGCTATGAATTTGCAAGTGTACTCATTTCAAAGACAATCTGTATTTTACAGCAAGGAACCAAATTCTTTCTACGTTTAACTACACAGGATAAAGGAAAATATTTCTTTTTCCCAGTGTGCTCCTCGGCAAAATTTCACTTTGAGATGCGTCTACACCACAGTTTATTTTACACTCTCATTCTCCTGGACTCTACCACTTTAGCACAACTTTTAGCTCATTAAACAGCAGAGACTGAAAGGTTTTGTGCCTGCATCCAGTCCAAGGTAAACTAAGAAACAGTTTAATCAGTTAAATTTGGAAACAGGTTTTATTCAGGAACGATATGAAATGATTTCACTTTTAATCACTGTAATCAAAACTGTGTTTAAAATTTGTTACCTATTTCTAATTTGTGCGTAAAAATTCTAATAACCAACTCTGACCTAGTGTAGGACTCAAGGTTCTTCAGAAATTTTATTTCTTTTCCAAATGTTTCCAGATTATATGGAGAAGTCTTTTTCAAATAACTATAAACCCATAATCTCCACAACTTCTTCCACAACCACAAGGACTGCAAAAGCTTTACTTCAGCAGAAGAACCAAGATACTGCATTTATAAATTCAGGAACACTGAACAAGAAATTCCTAGCACAGCAAATACACGTGTGTTTGCCATCTCCGGTTTCATAGAAGGTAAATTACCAGAAGGTTAGATTTTTTTTCCCATTTAGAAAGATTCAGAACTGAAATAAATACTGCATCAAAGGTCTATTGTGTATTTAAGATATCACCCCTTGAACCACATTAGGACTTTGTGTAATTGCCCCAGCAAAGTGTGATAAACTGAAATAACAACAAGTTAGTTAACTTCAGACTCATATATACACCTGAAAGTAAAAAAAAACCCAGAGGTGTGGTTTTACCTATGCTTTTGTTTTTGGACAATGCTGGAGGAGAGTTTGCGTCCTCTGATTCTTCCGACGAGTGAGCCAAGAAGTCATGTAGTTTCTGTACCAATGTGTTCAACTTGCTTTCACTGTTAAAAAAACAAGTAACACCTCAAATTACTTACACATCTCACTCTAATTTACCAAGCTTGAGAGAAGTTATGTTTAATCTCAATTAATACACACCTACAAGAGATTTGAACATTTGTTTCTGCAGAAGTATATCGAAGTAAATAAAACACGTACAATTTTTTTAAAACCTGAGCAAAGTGGTAAGTGCACCCTTATTGACAAAAAACCACTAAGGACTCTGTTAATAATAACAAGTCTATTTTAAGTCATTTTTACTGTTTATAATTACTGACAGAATTCAAGAAAATCTGGGTGGTAACGTTGCTATGCCACGAAGACAGCAAAAAATTAATTTAGGATTCTACTTTGTCAGAGACCAGACAGGTTAAAACAATAAAATCTCGATTTTATTACCACAAACGTAACCTTTGGGGATATAAAACACTAGAACTGACAGCAGTTTCACACACAATCTTTGAAAAAAACAGGTACGTTGCATGTGGCAGATGAACACGCTCATGCCAAACTTTCCTTGAAAACCAACCATCTGCATAAACCTGCTGTGTCACGTGTTCATTCTGTCAAAAAACAACCATGCAGGACCAGACCATTCCTTGGTCTGTTTGTTTGAGAGCTGGTAACTCGTTTCTAGAAACGATGGGAACCTTCACTTGGCATTCCCAGGGCCCAGGAGTTGTCAGTCTGGCGGTGGCAGCGGAGCAGCCTCATGCCAAGCTTCACTTCAGAGCTGCACCACGTCATACCCCACGTGTTACTGCCTCGCACTGTGCCTGCTTTGTCGCACACCTCCTCCCAAAGCTTCTGCAACACCCTGAGACAAGACTTTCCCAGCTGCAGGTGCCCTGGCTGAGGCCAAGGGCTTTGGGACCCCTGGAGACAAGTCCCCCCTCAGCTGTTTGCCCACTATCAGTGCTCTGCAATCTGCCAGCCGCTATGTCTGACTCCTCCTGCCTTATCAGCTGCTCCACACGGCTTTTCCAACCACTGACCTACCCTGCCCCCTGCAGAAGGGAGCCCATTAATTTCAAAATAGTCTTCTAATAGCAAGAAGAAATAACATTTTCTGTCCCTGTTTTACAGGTCATAGGAACCTGTATTTCTCAGGAGCTCAATCCGCTCACCTTCACCATCTCTACCGTTTCTCTGAACGCATCAATTCATTAACTTCTGACTCTCAATTTAACTGTTATTGCTAAAACAACCCCGGTTTTATAAGAAGGACGTACAGGTGAACAATGACTATTTAAACCAACGAAAAGAACCACACATAGAACAGCATAAAACACCCATTTAAAAGAATAACGCTTAATTTCTTTAGATCTTCTGAAGTACTCAAAACAAAGCAGCACTGTGTAATACAAAGACCTTCTGCATGAGCGAAGGGCACTTTTCTTTCAAGACTACACAGGTGCCATCAATCACTCAAGTGACTTTGAAAGAGCGTAACAAAGCTGTTTAACTCTCAAGTGTGTCTTCAAATTTTCTTCTCAATCTGTCCAGAAGTCTTTCCCTCTAATTACTGGACTCATGCTGCTGCACAACTGCCAGTCCCTAAATTTGGGCTTCCTTTTTTCTCATGGATGGAGGGCATACTTGGAAAACATCATGGAAGATTATAATGGTACACTGCAGCTTTAACAGCTTGCATGCTCTCCTTTAGAAAGGAGATTTAATGACAATTTGCTCACATTAAGTTAAAAGAAAAACTAGGGTTGTTCAGAATTACTTGATAGTAAAAGCATATAAAGAGATTTTACATCCACTCCAGATGGTCTGAAGAAATAAAGCACATTTAGAAAGGCCAAAAGAAAATACATTTTTGGTAGTAAAAACCAAATATAAAGGACCACATGTGGAATTCTGTTCATCTAGTTTATAAATAACTTGTTTTGGTAACAGCATTTCAGAAAGAAAATGGGAACTATAGATGAGTTTTGTATTATTGTTCTCAATACAAAACAAACTCAGTATAGTAGTCATGTGTCTTTGTCAATAACACTTGGAACATTATCTACTATCATTTATTAACTCTTACCCTGACTAAAATTATCATTTTCAAAGCAAAACATTCTTGATGACAAACATATAAAGTAATGCTAAGAAGTTTTCTTAACTTGCTTTTCCTCTTGATTAATCATCATTTTGTACCATAAGCCTGTATTAAGGAACACCAGGTCAAACCTAAGAAAAGGTGTTACACTTACAGTACTTCACCAGAGAGAAATGTTAATTTAGGGCAATGCTGTGCTCAGTTTTGTACAAAAGTGATTTGTCATGTATTTATACTTGAGATAATAATCTATCTTTTTTAAACCTTTTACTGCAAAATCCTTATTCTTTGCAATACAGACCCAGTCACTACTAAATTATCACAACCTATAAATGTGCACTTTTTTAAAAAGCATCTCAGAAGCACTACTGAGGCAAGGAGGCTCCTCGACATGCAACAACCCTCACTACTGTTTTCAGACTTGTGTGCACGAAGCAAATGGCTTCACCATCAGTCTAGAGCTATTTCAACACTGTTCAGCCTAATTAAAAGAGGACTGAAAGGGAAGGTGCCCTGCTATTATTGGCTTGGCCATGAACCTGATTTGTGACCTTGGGAAACTATCTTGTAAGAATACCATTTCTTAACCACGTTCAGAGCAAGTGCTGTAAAATCAAACAATAAACGTCTGGCCTTTACCAGGATAACAGAAAGGTCAAGAGTAGGCAAATCACCTCTAAGGCTGAATGAGTCCACAAATATTGAGAATAAATAAAGAACTAGACGGGTGGTTTCCTCATCTAGACACAACACAATTCAGTCCATCTGGCTGTGACCATTGTCCCCTTGGATGTTCTTACCTATACTGGGTTTGTGCGGCACCGTTTTGGTGGTGGGGGACCACAGGGTGACAAACTTCTGGGAGAAAGTGCCAGAAGCTTCCCCCGTGTCCAACAGAGCCAACGCCAAATGGTCCATGATGGACCCAGTGCTGGCCAAGGCTGAGCTCACCAGCAGTGCTGGCAGTGCCTCTGGGATAACGTATTTAGGAGGGGGGAAGAAAACCTGCTGCACAACAGCAGCTGGGAGACAGGAGTGAGAGGAGGTGAGAGCAGCAGCCCTGCAGACGCCCAGGCTGGGGAAGGAGGAGGGGAGGAGGAGCTCCAGGCACTGGAGCAGAGATGCCCCTGCAGCCCCCAGGGGTCTATGGAGCAGCAGAGACCCCCCTGCAGCCCGGGAATGACCCCACACCAGAGTGGGGGGAGGCCCCAAGGGGGCTGGGACCCTGTAGGAAGCTGGTGCTGGAGCAGGTTGTTCCTGAACCCCCCACACCGAGGGAGCCTGGGAAGAACTGCAGCCCATGGGAAGAACCCCCATGGGAGAAGTTCAGGGAGGACTGTCTCCCGTGGGACGGGCCCCACGCTGGAGCAGGGGAGGAGTGTGAGGAGGAAGGAGTGACAGAGACAAGGTGTGATGAGCAGACCACAGCCTCCATGCCCGTCCCCCTGCTCTGCTCAGGGAGAAGAGGCAGAGAATCAGGAGTGAAGTGCAACCTGGGAGGAAGGGAGGGGTGGGGGGAAGGTGTTTGAACATCGGGGGTTTATTTCTTATTACCCTACCCTGATTTGATTGGTAATAAATTCAGCTGATTTCTCCACGTGGGGTTTGTTCTGCCTGTGATGGTAACTGCTGAGGGGTCTCCTTGTCCTTATTTCAAAATGAGCCTTTCATAGTATTTTCTCTCCCTGCCCAGCAGAGGAGGGCTTTGGTGGGCACCCAGTGTCCAGCCAGGGTCAGCCCAGCCCATCACCTCTGTCAGCTGTTCATCCTGCCTCCCCAAAGCGAGTCACGTCACCTTGGACAAACACAATTTTAAGGAACAGTTTTCATTTGGATCCAACTTGCCACATGTTCACATGGTCATTCCCTGTGAAGGCAGCTGAGGTGATGAAAATTCACAGCCAGGAAGGAACAGGATTGGCCATTTTAGCAGCAAACCCAGTCCCATTGGATTATACCATGAAACTGCACTAAAAACCCTGTTATTGTAATCAGCTTCTATCTACTTTCTTCAAAAATGTAGGTGGAGAATGTCAGTTACTGTCAAGCACCTGGAAGAATAGTTGGAAAAGCACTTTTTCTGTAAACAAACAAATTTGTCCTTCTTCCACAGGATACTATCAACTTCTAGTCTAAACAAGTGCCCCTCATCTGAACTTCAAGTGGCTCCTGGGAGTCAGTGGGAGAGCAGTGCTTTCCAGCTTTTATCCCAGTGCTGACAAGGCTTTTCTTAAGTACCTGCCTTCCTTACCTTCAATATGTCTAAAACTTTAGACTGTTTAAACTTTTCAAATAGTTCAAGGGCACAAGTTTTTTAAATTCATGTTTACAGCTACTCCAAGTTAAATCCCAGTGTTTTTTCACTTTTGAAGGTGAAATGCAATACGGCAGAGTAACTATTATGCAGACACAATTAAACAATCCTTAGGAAAAATAATTAAAGAAAAATAAAACCAGATGTGCTTTTCAACTGCTGGACTGCCATCCTCTGCCTCAGTCTGTATCCCTCTGTGAACAGCACAAGTCTAACAACCCAGGGCAAAAGTGTGACTATTTTAATTAAGATGCTGGGGAGACATAGTATCTGTGCCTTCATATAATCAGGCCAGTATTGTGACACCTGAAAATCTTCATAAATGTTTTCCTGATGAGAAGGAAAGGGATCAGACTTACCCCCCTTCAAAGATTTCAGTTATGAGGGCAGAGCCTACACAGTACAGTTGTTTCATACAAAACATGTCAATATTGTGGCTGAACACACATGAATGAAATAGCTTAAAGCTACCGGAGCGACAGAGGACAAAATCTACAACAGAAATTGTTTATTTTCTCATCCCAGTAAAAAAAGGAGTGAACACACCTGCAATATCCTACTTCTCTCAGAATAAATACAAAAGCAGAAAATAAAATCAGCCTACCATTGCATCAGTTGAAAAGTAAAATATGGTCTTCTGAAGGTGAGGAAACAGAGCACTTGATCCCAGTGGTTGTTTTTTAACTCTGTAACGGTTTTCCGAGTGCAAAGCAACATGATGCTGTAAAGCCCAGATCAAATTCAAATTTGATCTCACCAAAAGACGTGAGGTTCAATCAGGACTCACACAATCTGTCTTGGCACCAAGCAGCTCTATTGCCAAAGGACACAAACTCTCATGGCTCGCACACACCTGATGCCCCCCACGCCCTCAGTTCTCTCCCTTCTCCTCCACTCCATACAAATACTTGCTTTGACTTATGCACAAAAGCTGATCCATATGGGAAGCGGCCATTTCTTCTCCTGAATCTGGGAATTTCCCTGATGCAGCTCACTGCTCACTCCAATGAATGGTCCCACAAGCAGAGGCGGCGTCAGCCCGGGCAAGGCAGGAAGGGACTGGACCTTCAGCAGCAGTAAAGTTAGAGATGGTCAAGCACGAGACACCGAGAACCACAGAATTCCTCAGGCTGGAAGGGACCTCTGGGGATCTCAGTCCAACGCCCCAGCACAAGCAGACAGATACAGGAGGTCATCCAGGAAAATGTGCAGGCAGTTTCCGAGCGCCTCCACAGACAAAGGCTCCACAATCTCTCTGGGTGACCCGCTCCAGTGTCTGACCATTATCAGAGTAAAAGAGTTCTCTGGTGTTTAGAAGGAATTGTACCATACTGACCTTACTCAATCAGGTACATCAGCAAATACCTGATTACCAAACTCTTGACAGGAAAGAGATGGAGGCATCCAGCACTTCAGAGATTCTGTGCTAAAGACTTTGTTAACACGCACTCACTCTTTTACTTTGTTTGGAACTGATCTTAAATCCACAGGGGCTTAATCAAGTGATACCTGGTACAGCTGAAGACACTCAGTGATGTGGATGAAGTAACTTTGGAGCTTAAATACAGCACAACAGGTTCAGACAAGTAAACACAGTGATCTTCCTCCAGACACACAAGGGGAATGAGAAAGCAGCGGTTCAAAGCCACTAAGAGACCCTGTATCCTGCTCAAGGAAGATTACACCATTTCTCTTTGTTGACACGGTATGAGTTACTGTGCTTCACTAAGAAGTGAAAATAAACTTTCACTTTTAACCTGTTCCCCTAATGGGATCTTAAACCCAAACAAACAACATCATCACAAACACAAAACGAAGACAAACAATCTCACTTAGGTTGGCTTCGATGCCACACAGAAGCGTAACTTCAACAGTGAAATAATCTGCAAGCTGAAAAGGACTGAAGTCACCACCTGAAAATCTAAACACGGTATTTTCACCCTTATAACAGCATGACAAACTGCACACCTGACCACGTTAATCCACGAAAGGAAGTTCAAACTAGCACATGTAACATACAAACCAAACAGCTGCATTTAAAATGCTTCAACACTCTGTGGAAAGGAAACAAAGGGCTCCATGTCCAACAGCATCAGGCCCCTCAACCCTAGAACTGCCTTTTGCTTAATTTGCCTTCTGCTCCTGGAGCTGATCACAGGTTCCCAAAGAGACATCCTTCACTACAAACTCTCCCTGAGAATTAAAGCCTGTCCCTTCAGCTCTCCCAGGTATTCCCAACCACGCTTGCCACAAGCTTTAAGGGTTGCAGCCCACCTGAAGCTTAGTTTTTTATTTTACAAGATAAAAGCCATCTCAGTTTGCCCCACTGTCAGTCCTGAATTTATTGCCTATTTTCCAGTTCTGCTTTACATGATAGATATATTTGCCCAACAAGGCCTCTGGGCTAAACCTATTAAAAACCCTGCAGTTGGACCTACTCAGATAGAAATTTCTACAACTGTGCAGCTTTCGGATTTGCAAATAAACTGCTTCAACAGCACTAAAGCTGACAGTGGTCAGCAACCCGTGTAATCAAGTTGTTGATTTTTTTAAAGGTTTCACTCCTTTTCTAGAGAAAAAAAAAACCCAATCAATCCACTGTCCATCTTGAATGATAACTAGATTTTATCACAGACTATGAAAGTTTTATTCTTCTCCCTTAGTAAATCAGGCACTTTACCTCTTTTAAAGTCATTATAAAACCTTCCATTATATTGGCCACTGAATTTCTACAATCTCTTCTTTCTCCTCTTGCCACACACACTGGAACAACCTGTCACTGACCCGTCCCTGAACTAACTCATGTTTCCAAATCACCTGCAGGCATAAGCTGAGCTCCAATGATACCAAAAGTGATTCCATGAGGTTCAGCACTATCCTTAGGCTCTTCCTTTACAAAAGATACCTCTAGTGATCCAATTTAACACGTACTTCATCACAGACCACAGACATTTGTTTCATGGTGAACACAGCACATTTTAGCAGTTTTGACTTCTTCTTTTGGTGAGGCATAGCCATGTAAAAAGCACTCCCTTTTCCACCCTTCAAGCAGAGGGTGCAAGAATTCATCTATAAGAGAACTGGGAATTTCAAGCTTCCACAATGTTAAGGTCACCTTATTGCAGAATTTGTATTACACACCCCTCTGTCACACCAAATTATTTCACAGAAAATGAAGATACCTTCAGTTAAGCCCTCCAGAAATCCTGACACAAAGCTTACAAAGCCCTAATAAACAGCATTCTATAAACCCAGGAATAACAAAGTCACTGCAGTAAGATCCTCTCTGAGAATTTAGGTGGTGCAGACATCAGTTCTGGGGCACACCTGGCACAGAAGATGACCCAGATTTGCTCTTTTTGGGGGAAGAGTCAAAGAATCCACCTATGCCCATTCTGGGACAGCGTGACGGGAACTCACGCTGTCCCTTCAGGGAGCATGGAAGATTGGTATTGACTTACTTCCAATTATATTATTGTAGCATCACATAACACGCCTCGAACAACCCTGTAATATCACTCAGAACAGTCAACTGACTGAAAAATGCAGACAATGCAACAAAAACCTTAGGACCAAATGAGCAATATCACAGTGTGAGTTGAAATGCCTGAAAAACAACAACAACAAAAAAAACGCCAAGTTTATTTTGCCAACTTAAAAAATGTGCAGTCACTACCCTGACTACCAGAAGGTTCAAGTGAGTAAGATTCCAAAGTTGTTTTCTTTTCCTATTGCCATGCTTATTTCGTACAATATATGAACTTGCAGGAACGGGGTAATTCACTATGACAAACCTTCCTCCACTTTAAAAAAAAAAAAAAGACAACCCCCCCCCAAGTTTTTGGGACAAAAAATGTGCAGAGAAATTTTTATAAACATTTACAGGGGCAGCATTATTTTTTAAAGTTTCTTAGTAAATTACTCCAGTTTTCAGCATTCTAAACCTCTCACTCTGGACACAAGAGACTCCTAAGATCTTAACACTATATAAAAGTATTCCTTATAACAAAAGTTTAAAACTCCATCAACAGCACACCGTTACTGATGGATTATTCTTCTTTTAAACACTGGAAGTTAATCTTCCACGAGTGCTGGGAACAGATTCCTCCACCCAAATCTAATTTTCTGCACACCTTCCACAAAATGGTAACAACAATCCCCTGGTACTTTATTTTTGCACACCTCTGAGTGGAGCAGAACTGCAGAGAGCAGGGGATGCAGCGAACGGGTGGGGTGACAGAAATGCAGGCAGCTGACAGCCAAAGGACTTGTGGGAAACAGGAACGAGAGAGACAGACAGCGCCTGATTTGCTTTCCCACCTCATTCTCTCCAACTTTTAGTAGAACTTGAATGGACAGAAATAAGGAAAAGCAATGTGTTCATCACAACCCTGAAATCCTGGGACGCTGCAGGGCATGCCCAGCTCCTGGCACAGATCTGTTCTGGTAAAATACAGACAAACTGCTCAGGAGGAGTGAGCTCTGTGAGGGATGAGAATTATAACAAACATTTAGACTGAGTGAGAACTGAGGTCATGAATACAAGGAAAGTCTGGGACACAAAAAAATGATCTTGTCCATCTTAAAAGCAGTTTGTCACAGGGCTGCTTATTCTGTGGACAGATTCCCACCCAAAGTCTACACACAATTTCAAATCTGTTCTGTACACACTTTCTGATCTTCCAGATTACAAATAATCTGAAATAACCTAATCTTGTCTACAGGTAATCTAAAAACAGCATGGAAAATGTATGACTTCTGCATCCTCTTCCTCTGAAGCACCAACTAAAGCAGCCCCTTGGTAGAAAGAATAATTGCTGCAGTAATGACAACGTGAGAAAATGGAACGGGTTAAGTACAAACCCCTCACCCTCTAGACCACGAACAAATAGTTAAAAAAAAGACAAAGCAGGATATGGGAGAACAGGGAACAAAATACAACCGTCACAACAAAATAAAAGAGCAAAGTGGTCCAAATGGAAGAGCATATATAATGATGACTGTATACCAGCCCACAAATATTAATAACCCAGATCTTTCTGTTATACAAAAATCAAACTCTACCCTTGATTTTCAAGGACTGGAAAAGAAGAAAAGAGAAAGCCCCTTAATTAGTATTTCAGTTTACGCACAAAACAATCGATCCAACAAAAAAGTTGCTTAAGCTCTCAAAGTACTTTAAGAACACAGAAGGGAGAAAGTGGGAGCGAGGAGAGGAGAGGAAAGATGGACAATCCCTGTCTTGCAAAGTAACACATGCAGAAGAAACTGCTGGGAAGTCAGGCACCAAATAATGTGCATTTGCAATACTCATGACCTACATCAGCATGTGATCAACATCAACAACGATGATCATCTTCGAGAAACTGGTTTTTGTAGATTCTTCCTCGGAAGCATTAAGGCTTTAAAACCAAGCAACACGCAAGAGGAGAAAAACCCCCGCCCCTTTAACTTCTGGCTAAAACGACACAGTAATGATGAATTACTCGAAATAAGCGCAAAGGCGGGAGGTGAGGATACATAAATATGACCACAGGAAAAACTTCACCCAAGGCTCAGTACTGAAGGCAGAGCGACGCCTTCCCCTCCGAACACTCCGATTTTGAAGGTACGTCCAACACTTGGGAGGGTCAAGTGCCGGCACCTGGAGGTTTACGCAGTGCCCGGGGCACGTGGAGCGCCCGTGGGTGATGGGCTGCGGGGTCAGAGCCGCCGAGGCGCGGGCAAACCGAAAGCGCACAATGACAACTATTTGTGAACAGTCTAACACGGCCCCTGCCTCAGCCCCGGCCCCGCCGGGGGTCTGCCCGACCGCCGCTCCCGGTGCCCGCCCGCCGGGACAGCCCGGGGCGATGTCCGCGCCCGGCCGGGGCTCGCCGGGGCTTCCCCGCCGCGCTCGCACGTGGGTCGGGGGGGGAGCGGCCCCGGGGCCTTCCCGCGGCCCCGCGCGGTCCCTCCCGCGCCCGGCCCGGCCCCGCCGCCCC